>JAIPMN010018927.1:32324-50904 GCA_020650975.1 Apostichopus californicus
TCAACTTTCTGAACAAGGTTACACATCACCTTACAACTACCAATCACAGCCCCCCCCCCCTCCCCCCTTATTTCCCTCTGTTTATGCTACATAAACAGACAATACTTTAAAGGTATCATTTGTACATTACAACATCCTTCACACTGAAACATATCAAAATGGTCCTTTAAATACTGACCTGTTCACCCATCGGGTCAGCGGGGACATGTAAGATGTTCCTGATTAGGACCAGAATTCTCTCCATCAATAGGGTATCATCCTCTCTCCTCTTCTCCCAGGGCTAAGAAAGGGCAAAATAAATGATTGAAACGGACAAAAAATGAGTACTGAGAGTAATAGGAGGAACAGTAAAGACATAACTCAGTTTCATGTTAGTGATAATGATGGTACTGCTTGTAGTAATAATGTCAGTGAAGGTGATGCCAGTTTGGCTGTAATGGTGGTGGTAATTGCGGTTCTAGTAGTAGTGATGGCATTGATGGTGATGCCCATGATGATGGTAATAGTCACAGTGATGATCAGAGTAATCGTGATTATGACAATGGTATTGGTTGTGTTATACTGGTAGTGAAGGTGACACCCATTTGATTGTGATGGTGATAATGATAGTGATGGAGATGACAGCAGTGATGATGGTAGCATTTGTGATAATGATTATAGTGGTAGTGAAAATGATGCCAGTTTGGCTGATAGTAGTGGTAATTGTGATTCTAATAGTGGTGAATAACTGGTGATGGTATTGATGGTGATTGATAGTGAGAGTGATGATGACGATGGTAGTGGTTGTGTCATACTGGCTGATTTAAGCTTGATTGGGAGGGTGATAATACTGGAAATGACAGCAGTGATGATGGTAGCATTTGTGTTAATGATTATATAGGTAGTGGAGGCAATGCCATATTGGTTGTGATGGTAGTGGTAATTGTGATTCTAGTAGTGATGGAATTGATGGTGATGCCCATGATGAGTGATGATGATAGTGATGATTGTAGTGGTTGTGGTAAGTTTTGCTAGTAGTGGAGGTGAAGCTAGTAACAGTTATGGTGGTGAGGCTGATGATGATAGTACTGGTGATGATGATAGTCACAGTAATAGTGATGATGTTGAAGGTAGCAGTGATGATCCATCCAATCTATATTTCACTTTCATTTCTTCCTTTACCTTTTGCCTTTTTGTACAGAATTTATCCTGTCAGAAGTTTCTCCAAGACAAAAGAAGGGAAGGTTGGAGAAACAAAATACCTTTTCAAGAAGCCTCTTCAACCTGGATGCGAGACAAGCCATAAATTCTTCGTCTCCGAAGGCTTCCTTGTAGGACTGTTGGTGGGACAAGATTTCCAATGCATAGCTCTGATACACTTTGTCTCCTTTAGTCTCTGGCTTAGGAAAACACAAGTCAACTGGCTGAGTGAGGTTGACCATTAATCTGAAATAAGGCATATATATATATTATTTTGTTTAATGAATCCCATACCAAAAAGAAGGGTAGCTGACATTTCAAATATGCACGACTTACAACAAGGTAATTAACAGGCTAAGTAAGATGAAAACTTCAATTCAGAATATAATATCTAATATTCAAAGCCAAACAAAGCTTAACTTTGTTGACGAGTGATACAATCTTTTAAGGTTAATTGTGAGGAGACTTTGCAGGTTCTACAATTTCCATTGCAGTTGAAGAAGATTATATGTCAAACTTCTTTTCATTTGTGAAAATTCATCAGAAAAGAAAACAACCGAAAAGAGGATTGCAGAGCTGTCAGTCCTGTTAACAAATTTATTCTTCCTGCATTTTAAAGAATTTATTAAATCATCCTGGACTGCATAATTTAGAAATTTACCTGATACATGTCTCCAACAGTTCCGTCTGTCTGTTATACTGAATCACTATCGGTATGAGGTCATTCTGAAGGATTTGTGCCGCACCCAACTGCCGGCGGATGTCACATGTATCATCTTCTCTTCGAAGATATCGAATTAAATCTTTCACGGTTTCTGCAAGCAATGGGTCAGGTGGAATGAAAATATTATTAAATGAAGGTCCTATTAAGTACTTCGATAAAATAAGTTACAAGCAACTTTGTAAGAGCATTAGCTTTTCTCATATGACTAATATTGTTACATTTCTCTGGCAGAGAAAACTTCTTTTTTAAAAAAAAATAAACCAAACCTTTACCTAAACAGTAAGGTTCCTTCATATATTTATCTCCTTCACGGTAACCAAGGGCATTGCAAGCTGCCACCAACTCTGGGTTCATGGATAATGGGAGTACATCTGCTGCCATGTTGAATTAATAAGTATTATCACCACAGCTGTAAAGAAAGATTTCATTCTCATGGTTAAAGCAGGATACTGTAATAACTGTAATAACTTGAAAATTCAGTAAAAGAATGATTTACTGAACTTCTGACTATAGGTAAGCTTTAAGAATGACGGGATCTGAACAATGCAAACAAAAATTAGTGGCAAGTTCATTGCAGACATTAGCCTAAGAAATATTTTGACTAGAGACCTGAATTAAACCTCCTAGGAATATCAAATTAGGCCTAAGTTTTGTTTGCTAACCATATGTACAAGTATTTTAATCACTGAAACTGTAATTTATACCATTCAAATTTGACAATGTAATTTCTCTAGTTGTATTGGCAGAAAGTGCATATTCCAAAATATGACTGCACTAAATAGCATGTGGTATTCTAAGAGCAATAAAGAGCTCAAGTTATTGGCTACTTTATTGTCTGACTGGATCAAATTATATCCTCTATTGTTTGTCATTTTGTGGAATATTGATTAGTCTAGTTGTGTAAGCTTTTAATGTTCCATTTATCATTTCAATTACAAGAAATAGTGTGTCAGTTTCTTGTCTCACCTGTGACATTGAATTTGGTTGATTTTCCTAGGCCTACTGGTCAGCAACTTTGGCAATTGTAAGTCGAAAATTCTGGTCTTACTGAGCTTGTGTGTTTCTGTTTCCTCTAAGTTAACGGAGTTTCATAGAATTTCAGGAAATGTTATATAAATCATTTAGCCTATTTGTATGGTGGCAAGATAAAGTATTTCTTTCTGATTAGCCTAACTGAGATTTTGACAAAAAAAGGTGAAACTGATGCCCAGTGATGGTTTGTATTGTGTGGTGTTGCATTAAATATCATGGCTGCAGTGCTACTGTAGGTCTATTCATTTGTAATATTCTGATTCTTTATAGCCTTAACCTGTAACTACCAGTGTTCAAACTGTATCTTGTTCACTCAGCAATTGAATACAAACACACTTTCAATACTGCAGTCACTATCCTTCGGTTAGGTTTCTTGGCTAACAATAGGCCTACATGAGCCTAACGGAGTAACGGTGGGTTTAGCCCCAATACTGTTAATACTGTATACAGACCTCAAATGTATCACACTTTTAACTCCAAGTTTTCCAGCTCTAACAATACCCACTCGGCAAGAACCTGGCCAACAGGTAGCCCTATTAAATTGGGTCGTTATCTTCTAATTTTCAGCGAGGTCTATGCGGAATTTTCCACACTGGGCTAGCTTTAAATCTAAATTCGGTTTCGTCGGGTATTTAAGCTAGCCTAGTTTCGCGAACTAAACTTTCCCGCAAAAAGTCAAATCACACAAAAAGGACGGCGCTATTTGTCAATATCCCACAGAGCCGTATATATACGGCTCTGATATCCCAGTTCAAAGCGCGACGTAGGCCAAGTTTCATGTGGTTTTATACGTACCGTGTATATGTTAGAAACTCAAATATTAGCTGCCTAGGATAACGCTACGAAGCAGCTGTCCAGTTTCTTCTCGTTCTAACACCGTCAAATCCAACATCAGATCCACTATGGCGTCGTTTGACTTCCTGGATGAAGTCAGACGAATGAATAAGCGTCAGGTATACATATAACTTCATATCTGTAAAACTGTAATGAATAACCAGGCCTAAAACAAAGGTTTCGGTTGTAATGTGGCTAGCCTAAGTATGCTCGTTTGCTTTTGCCGGTTAGACGTAGTCTGCTACGGTTCTGCATAGGCTGACGTGTTGTTAGGTTCCAACCCTAGTCCGTAGCCTAGTGTTAGGGTTGAAATAGCTTACACAATGCAGTACTGTACGAATAAAGAGTCGTGGAAATCATTTTGTTGATATTTGTGGTCACTAGCTTTGATAATTATTCTTCTTATTTTATAGTGACCATCATATGTGTAACTAAAACCAGTCCCTTATCATTTTGTCATGTATTACTGTAAAGCATATGAAAAATTAATTTGAATTGAAAAAATATATGTATACTTGTACAGGGTATTGTGCTACATAGGCTGGTAGTATTTCTAGCAGCCAAAATGTTGTTTGAATCATATTACCAGCTAACCAGCATTTTCAAACCAATCTGAACAATGGTATTTGTAACTAACAAGCACAAATGATTTTAGTTGATGTGGACATTATTATGTAATACTAGTTAACATTAAGGCATGCTAAGGTAGCATTAAAAGTTATCATCTTGATCAGCATGTCATGTAAATGAACAAATGTGAAAGTGATATTGTTGTCCAGAATAGTTTGCAATATCAAGTTGAACATTATTTTGCACTTCAAGGCAAAGAATTTTCTTTACCACTCCAAAGTAATAGAATATAGCAGTATACTTAGCTAGTTATTAATATACACAATGATATGCCTAACTCTAAGGCAACCATATGTTGCATGTCTTTACTTATGACTTACTCTTTGGCTCTTATGTGTGTGATTTCCCATATTGTATCTTGATATGGTTTCAATTTGTGCCTGTTTTTGAAATGAGCACCCATTGTAGAACTTTAGCCTAAATTAAGGTGACTATATTTTTAAATAGGAATCTGGGAAGAAATGTTGAAGGTTGCCTGGGAAGGAGTCAAAGGGCAAGGGTTGCCCCCCCCCCCTCCCTCCCCTTTGAGAAGAATGTGCTAGTCTGGTGGAACAAATAATCAAGATTTGAGGCCAATAGGTCAGCACAGGAGTAACACAACTTCTATGTTGAGGGAAACACTGTCATGCTGGTATATTACTCCACAAATATAGCAGGATAGGCCTACCGTACATTATAGTAGTTCTTGTTTAGATCTCTGGGATCGTCTGTGAGAGATATTTGTGTACATCTATGGTTATTTAATGTCGTATAGTTAAGGTATAATGGGCAGGAAGGTAGACTTTGCAAGATTTCTAAATTTGTTGTGAATAAAATGTTGTATTTTTAAATTTGCAGGGACTTCTTCTTAAATCTGGGACATTTTCTGGGACACTTTTTTTTTATCAGGGATGAAACATTGGAATTGTGGACTGACCCAAACAATTGGGGACTTATGGTCAACCTTAGCCTAAATGGAGCTGTTAGCACTAGCCTGCATCTAGGCTACTGTGCTTATATAGGTTTGACCAACAGGCTGCTTTTAGAGTTGAGAAAACAACTTTTCTTGCCCATACAAATAAAGGTCTGTAGTTATGAGCTAGGAAACCACGGCAGTGTGTTGTCATCTAACTCTACAGAAAATTCAATTCCATATCATTTGAGCCATGTTGTAAAGAACTTTACTCCTTTCTCTCAATAGATATCTGATAAATTAAAGACTACATTGGCCTTTGACCTTATAAAATTTTGCCAGTTGGTAACTTTTGTATTATTGCCTTTTTTTCCCTTTCATTTGACAGCTTTTCTATCAGGTTCTCAATTTTGGAATGATAGTATCTTCTGCTCTGATGATATGGAAAGGCCTTATGGTGGTCACAGCAAGTGAAAGTCCTATTGTTGTTGTTCTAAGGTACATAACCAATATGTCATTGTCTTTTGTTTCTTTGGATATTCCAATATATTGAAAGGGTTTTATATCAAGCAGGATTCTCAATAATAATCAACCACATACTGTATGCTCAGAATATAGCCCACTGAGGGCTCTCTATTTAAGAAACAAAAGGAGTACCAGTCTACATATATACCATATTCAATTCTTTTTGGGTTTTTTTAATGTTTTTTTAATATAGAAAGAAAGCTGATGTTGAACAATAAGACTGTATAATTTTTATGTAAAGGAAGCCATCAATCGATTTGCAATATCTTAGCTTATATTAGTATTAAATTAAAACTGACATAAACACACTTTATGTGCATTGTTGTAGATGCACTGGAACAGGGAAAATCGATCATTTTAAAACTGCATTACTTCAGACTGCATACTATCAGAAAAAATTCCATTTGTAAATGGTATTTGGTGTACATATATGTACGAAATCGCTTCACATTTGTACAGCAGAGCTCTGTTAACTGTTCCGAATATCTTTCTTGCTTTGGCAAATTTTGTTAAGTTTTGGGAATATGTTATTAATGTCAATTTGAGTTACTATATACCAATTGCATTGATGATGTAATATTTAGCTGGAATTGGAACCGAAATGTGTTATTCTGGCCAAATGATGTAACAACATCTGAATATACATGTAGTACACACCTACAACACATGACCAATGTCAATCTAATTCACATCATGTGCATAGTTTTGTAACAAAGTGTTACTACAGTAACAACTGCTTTGGATAGTATGCCAGGAAATGTTTGCCAGGGTTCTTAAACTTTTATTCATCTTTTAATGCAAAACAATGGACAAAATCATGTTTCTTGTCATGCCAGCTTGAATTCTCTAATGTGAGAGACTGCTTTTTTTCTCTTGATTCATTGAAACTGACCCTTAAGTAAGGGAGAGATTTTTGAAATGTGTTGTTCCTGTGACAATTAAATTTGACTTCCTGTTTGGCAATGTCTATGTAGATTTGTGTGGCACTACTGATAATGGTATACATTCAATCAATCAATCAATGCATTGACGGACTAATATCATATACATTTGAATTTCTGTGTTTTTTAACCCCAACAATTGATTTCCCTTTTCTATCCCCACTCGTCTCCCTTCCTCCGTAATCAAGCGCTGTATTTGAAGTAATTATTACATGTATTTGAAATTTGTTTTGTTCTGTCTTCTTTCTCTCCCACTTACACCCAATTCCTATCCCTCCAAGTTTGCACAATTATTGATAAGTTCAATATTCTGATACTCTTAAATTATCTTCATATCCACAGTTTTAAGTTTGCTTCTTTTCTTCTCCCCAACTCTCTCTTCTCTGCAGTGGAAGTATGGAACCAGCATTTTACAGAGGCGACCTTTTATTTCTTACCAATTATCAGGACGATCCTATTCGTGTCGGAGAAATTGTTGTTTTTAAAATTGAAGGAAGAGATATACCAATTGTCCACAGAGTTCTAAGATTGCATGAAAAGTAAGTTCAGCTGACAAATGAAATATAAATAATCAAATGTTTCAAAGTTTCTATCAATTGGCAACTCTGAATTTTCTTTTTAAGACTTTGTTCTCAGAATTAAAGTAAAAGAAGTTTTTATACCATAAACTGGTGTGCATGTCAAAATCTGTTCTTTGACTAGCTGAAAATGAAAATAAAATAAAACTGTTAGCAAACTGCTTATCCACTAGAGAGCCTGTGTAATGTGTAATAGTAAGTTGGCCTGACGTTTCGATCCTAGCAGGATCTTCTTCAGAGGCTAAATGACAAGTACAGTAACAGAAGGAACAAAAACACGCACAGAAAACGATATTCCCTACCCTAATCCTCTCTCTGTCTCTCCACAGTTTATCTCCTTCCTCTCCTCTTTCCCTGTTGCTTTCTTCTCACCATCCATTGTCCACTTATAATCCCCTTTCATCTATCTCATTGTGTTCACCGTGCTCATTAACCTGTCTGTTTTCTGTGCGTGTTTTTGTTCCTTCTGTTACTGTTACTTGTCATTCAGCCTCTGAAGAAGATCCTGATAGGATTGAAACGTCAGGTCAACTTACTATACACTTTGACTAGCTGAGAAGATATTGTTGTAGGCTGCACGGTTATTGCTTCTTGTTATTTCATCTAAGATGTAAGAAAATTAATATGATTAATGTAGCCTTGTATTTTACTTTTTGGTTCATTATTGCAAGAAAATCAATGTCAGTTTTGAAATTAGCATCATCTTTTTCTTATAAAATATCTTGAAAATTATATTGTTAAAATATTCCCGCAATAAATATATGTGACAGGAAACTTTCCTATTGAGGGGAAGGAGGGAGGGGGAAAGGGGTGGGAGGAGAATCATGGGGATTTTATCTACAAATCTTACACTTTAAGGAAGTGCACTGTAGCGTTCTGAAGCTTACGCAGGTCCAAGTATCTAAACCAGAACAAAATAGACGTCAGACGAGAGATAATGCTCAGTCAGGAGCGAAACTCATTTTGATTGAGAACAGAAAACAACAACACTAAAATAGATAAAATGTTGTCACAGCTCACGCCAGCGTGTGATCTTTTAATTACTAGTATAATCACCAATACTGCCGCTATAATCGAGACATAATTACATGAATCAAATGGAAGAGGTGGTTTTGACTTTTCTCTTCCTCCTCCCATCATCTTTTCAGAGAGAATGGAGACATCAAATTTCTTACAAAAGGAGATAATAATATGGTAGACGACAGGGGGTTGTACGCACCTGGACAGCTATGGTTACAAAGAAAGGACGTGGTCGGAAGAGCCAGAGGATATGTACCCTACATAGGAATGGTCACAATCCTAATGAACGATTATCCTAAATTTAAGGTAATCTTTGACTTTGAATCTTTGAATTGAATTGAATTAATCTTTGAATTTAAGGTAATCTTTAAAAATTGGTGAAAAGTATGCCTTGTTCACTTGATATCATCTGTACATGCTACAGTGTGGTTGATCCTTGAATGGACATAGGGCAGAACTTTCAGCGGTTTTACTATCATCCAACGTAACCAAAATTGCATGTGGGAGAGTCAAGCCAGCCCAGACGACAACCAGTGATATTACACGATGTTCAGTGCAATCACAAAAGGTCCATGTTTAGACAAAACTATACATGTTTCTTGTTTCCTGTGTTTAGACCTTAGAGATATGGAGTGTCCCTGGGGCTTCTCTGTGTCCGACTTTGCAATAAAAAATTATACAGCAATTCTGCATAAGAGATTTGATTATTATAAGTACTTCCACCCCTCTCCACTGCCCTCTCCCACTCCTCGTAACTTCTAATAATTGGCCAGCTATGTGTATGGTTATGTATGAAAATGTATTCACTTACTTCTCACAGTGAGTAATGTGTAATTTCATATACTATACTAATACCAGACAGAATATAGCACAACTCCAGTAAAGATATATTCACTTACTTCGCACTGTGAGTAATGTGTTATTTGATTAATAGTCCAGTGTTAACATTGTTTTGCTGAATACTGCACAGAGACCATATTAAGCCAGAAAGTTAACTATCTAAGAAACTATCAAATTATATACACTCCACTATACAGTAAACATGTACAATATCCTAACAGTAGTAACTGCTGGCCTAAGTCAAACTTTTCCCAGAATACTGATACTTACATGGTTGTGTAGTTAACATATTGTTTACATGTGCTTGCAAATAGTAGTATAGGCATCCTTACCTATAAAGTATATCACTAATGCGGTTCTCAAGATTGTCGTTCCAATACATGCAACTATCATGATGCCGGATTTTGAGCCCATGTCACATTTAGGATTTAGGTTAATCCTATGGCAATTTCACAAGTTATTTGAGCATGAAGAACTTGAACCTCTAACATATTAATAGAAATGCATTGTATATGAACATACAGCAAATCTGTATCAACGTACTGTAACTATGTTACAAACCCCAGAGGGAGAAAAGTGAAAGTGAGTCATTGGAGTAGTGCTCGAAACTTCTAAAAAAAATGTATGAATTTGACCATCCTAGTTTCATAAAGGTTTGTTTCATGATGTATTGGACAAAATGTCAGAGTGCTTCAAATAGCCTTAGTGTATCTCGTAATGTGGAAAGTGAAAAATTCTGCAAAATTTGTCGACATGCGGCATAGTTTCTGTACATGAACGATTCAAGCGTGAATTAAAAAGCTCACCTCTTTAAGAAAGCATTTTTTTTAGACATTTCTTGACTGTATGAACTTTTTGTACTCTATGTACTTAATATGATTATATTTTTGTACAGCGCCGCTAAATGCACTTTTTCTTTGTAGATATTGTGCGCTTTGTAAGTTAATCAACATAAACAGAAAGCAGGGGACATATTCATTCATAGGTTTAAGATAGAAATGGAGAAGGCTTAGAAGGTCTTCGCCGCTTCTTTCACATTCATTGCATATCATCTCGTGTTTCTTCACAGTATTTTGTTCTTGCCGGTCTTGGAATATTTGTATTAATTCACCGTGAATGATGGACCAACTTCCTCCCATCTTTCTACCCTGTGCACTACAAACAGCGAAATGGTTCCCTGGTTACCAAACGAGAGGCGATGAGAATGGATGAGAAGATGTGGAAGAATTGTTGTGATGTTAGGTGTATGTAACACCATATGTAACACCATAGTTTTGGTGTAAATTGGTTTGTTTGTTTAGTTTCTTTTATTGGACACCATCAGAACAATGTGTGCCTTTTAAAGGTGTAAAAATATCATGTCTTTTTGGTTCTTGGAAGGAGATGGTAGATTTGACCTTTCTTTGCCGACGATGTAACTAAAATCCACCGTGTTAATAAGTGGTGCATGAAAATACTCGAAGCAACTTTTAGGTGCTGCCTCTTGACAAAACTTTCTGTTCCGGTATCGTTGGGCACAGAATTCATTACTTCATTTGTACAAAGAAAGCTAATGTTCTTTAACGTCATATTTTTTGGCAGAAACGAGGGAAATGTAATCTCTGTGAAGCAGGAAGATAAATGTGCTATTTACATCATGTGAGATCATGTGTTTCTTTCAAAAACACCATGCCATGTTTTCCCTTGGGTGAGCCCATTATAGTCAATCGCATAAACTATGTTGCGACCACTTTTGGAGTTTCATAATGTTGTTAAATTACTGGAAGTCCAAGCAGATCACTTTTTGATTTCCCACTCTTGAGCCGTTCTTTTTCTAATGCTAATCTTCTTAGTCTTTGGCAATATATACGATTCTTGAACCCAACTCAATATAGGATTCTTGAGAGAATAAGCCTGCTGAAGTGTCAGGACAATGAACATAACCTTGACAGTGAAACCAGAACTTCCCTTTCGTTTGCTTCCTGAACTTTGTATCAACTAAAGTGTAAAACACATGCAGAACTACATGGCCAGAAGTTGCAACAACTCTCTCCTTTCCCACATCCCTCCTTTAAATTCATACATTAGGAATTTTGTAATTATTTGGAAAGTCTACAGAGCTAGCAGAAACATTTAATATGCCTTGTTTCAATTTTGGAAGATGAAGAACTTTGCCACCTTCACAACCCATTATCCAAGGCAGTAGTGCATCAAGTTTCACCCTATTTTTTTGGGTTTTTTGTTTGTTTGTCATATTACCATCATCATTGTGTCAAAATTGGATTATTTGGTATTAAGTTGGTTGCATTTCTTATTTTAAAACTACCTAGTACTTGGTTTTGTAATATGTGGAGGTGGGTATGGGCGTCTTAGGTGGTAATTGTGATATGGTAAATTTTTCTGATTTTTGATTGGTCACATGTTGATTATGAATATTCATAGGATTATTCAAATGGTGATAATAACCTCCAGATAGTTATCTGACTAATTGTTAAGTCTTATTGGATGAAGCTCAATGGGTGTTGGTGCATGTACATGTATGGTGTCTTGGAAGTGTTCTGTTTGACAAGATATCATTGCCTTTGCGGCTACAAAGACACATAATGCTCACCCTGATCTGTTAGCATATATCCATTTAACAGTTTGTGAATACTCACCCGGTAAGCCACATTCCTCCACCCTTAAACACAACACGTTCAGAACTAGGAATGATTAGTAGAGTCACTATATCTTTTGTGAAGAAAGGATGGCAAGTTGTTGACACCTGGGGAGGCATCTTAAGTTTAAAGGTTTACTCTCCACTTTGTAGGGAAAATTTGATTGGAATGGCACAGGTCTTCTTAAAATCATGTTATCAGGTTTGGAATTGAAAAGCCTTTAATGTAAGATCAGAATGATTTTCTAGAAATGTTACTATTGACAATTGACATTTCTGTTTCTCAAATT
Source organism: Apostichopus californicus (assembly GCA_020650975.1). Taxonomy (NCBI): domain Eukaryota; kingdom Metazoa; phylum Echinodermata; class Holothuroidea; order Aspidochirotida; family Stichopodidae; genus Apostichopus; species Apostichopus californicus. The sequence continues at coordinate 44,445 of JAIPMN010018927.1, forward strand.
TTCCCACTTTATTTTGTTTACCACTTTGTTGGAAGTGCTAAACCTCCAGACATCCAGACAAGTGAAGTAAATCCATCTAAAGCAAACAACAGATAGAAATATTGGAAATGTCCTGGAAAGTCAGGACGTATGGTAACCTTGAATCACTGTAACCTACTTTGCATAGATGAGAGTCAAGCAAAGGTCAATTATTGAAGGTTCCTTATGAGGAAACTATGCCTATTGGGTAGAGAGAAAAAAATAACTCAACCACTCACAGAAAACTATTCTAGTAAACTTGGAAAAGTGTTAATGGCATGTTCAATTTTTTGCTGTGTGCATAGTGAATTAATCAGTAGGCTTATCCTATTGTAACATTTTTAGCTTTAAAACAGGCCCACACCAGCATGTGTGACTTTTTTGTTTTTGTCAATGTTAAATTAGAAATATGATATGAGAAGTGATAGGGAATGAAACAATGAGATAAATATGATGTATAGTATACCTAAGACCACCGTTTGGCCTATTGGCAAAAAAAAATAATATGTTCATCAACTTGTATGCCTATTTATGCATGGAGAAAATATTTAGCAATACTCCAAACATTAATTTGGGTCGAAACCCGGTAGAATTTTATAATCTACACGGTTTATATCATTAGCGAAACTTGTACAAAACTTGCTTAATTTTCACGTGTAGCCGGGTCATTAACATTATTTTATTTATTTTAGAATCCAGTGGAGTTTTTCTGAGTATTATTAGTTTACTTTCTGGATGATGCAAATCGTCACATTAATTTATTCAAACCATCTCATATCTGATAACGGCTGACAGGGGTCATGACCTGATACAACACTGATCATTCAAGAATGACCTTAGGGAGAATTTTAGTCTTGATATTTTTCAAAGTAAAAAGAAAAGAAAGGAAAAAAAAACGTTTGATGATTACTTTGTTAGTAGTTGTTTCTACAGTGATTTCTTTTGTCTCTAAAAGGTAATTAAACATTGAAACGATGGAATGCTCCTTAAAGGCTAAAGTGATGGTTACCTTTTCTCCTCCATACAGACCTAAAGGGTGTATGTTAATTCATTGTTTTATCAATTCTAATAGCTAGACCAAGACTTTTTTTTATCTTCATATAAATGTCAGGGGAGAATTACCGGGGGAGAATCAACACTACTTGTAAAACTTATGTTTTTCTTTTGAGTTTCATTTGAGTAACAGAACGAGTGGTTTGTATGTTAGCCTATACAGTCTAGTCACTGTAGTTGAAGAGCCTTGGATGTTAAAAGATTGCATTTCTCAAAATTTGCAGAGGAAATGCAACCTGCACTGATGGCAGTGTTTGTTAATGGTCTACAACATATCAGAATTAATTCTAAAGTCATCCTTTCTTCATGTTGACACGTATGAAGAGCATGTTTAAGGTTGTTAAAAGACTTTTGACTTTACTTCCTAATGTCATGACGCATATAGCCAATGAGTTCATTATGTTTAAAACCCATTTAGACAGTATAAGTTCATATCTGGTGTTGTTGACTATTTTGTCCAAACAAATATTTGTCACAGGGTGATGACTGAGTTATCTCTTTTTGCAATCCGCTATTAAACCAAACTTCTATTGGTCTAGGTTACAGCACAAGACTCTCCTACCAGATATTATTAATACATTTTTGTGTTTTCCAGGGAACTGAAAAAAGCTGTTCACTTTTGTCTAAATAATGTGAAAATGTCATATTTTTTGTTTCATTTTAATAAATACTAAAAGCAACACGAGATGAAAGTTTGTGGTAACATTGGTGTTTGTTTTTTGGTTGTAAGCAGTTATTTTCCTTGAAGACAGCTAAAAACTTTCAGCATTTTAGACTCTTTTACCAACACTTCAACACCAGCAAATTATAATTCTACATAGGATCCCTCTACTTCTTAACAGCACAAATCTACAAAACTCCAGGGGCTCAGGTACAACTTATCCTACAAGTTACAATAATTCATGTAGATTTTATTTTCTTGAATTACAAACCCCTTCTTGATCTACTCAAAATGCTTTGAGAGCTGAACCAAATCTAGAACGAGAAAGTTTGCCCAAACTTTTACGAATGGCCCTGCCTGTTAGTATTCTTGTTTGCTTGTGGAAGATAATATTTGCAATATCTGGTTCACCTGATAGGATACTTCCCTCATAGTTGCTAACAATTCATTTAAGCTAAACCAGATTTGAGCCTTCCAGAAGCATAAACTTGGGGATAAATTAGTCATTATGTTTGCACTTTCTTTTATAGCAATGCTAGGAAATGTGATGGAGGTTATTACATGTGTTAGTCACATTGTAAGACAAATATATTCGTTGAGAAGTAATGAGCAAAAATGAATGAGACCAAGCTTTTAATGTATCCATTTCTTTAATAATTTATATACACTATACTTTGAAAGGAGTACAAAAAGATTATAATTAGAACAGAAGATAGTGAAATATTTGCTTGAATGAATCTGTTCGGTGCCAGATTAACACTCTCTGAGACCCTAAGGCACTGTACACTTCCCCCTCTGCCCTATTACGTTTTGAAGGCACAAACTGAAAATATGTTGGTACGTACTGAAGTGTTCACAGAGTCCCCTTTTAATAGGGGCTGCATGACCTTCAGGATCTATAGACACTTGCTTCATTCTATTGGGTACTCCATCAATGAATCTGTTAATCTGAAGCATTACCCCAAAAGTATTAAATGTGCCTTAAAATTCAAGTAATATACCATACCCATCACCAGAAACGTACAAACACCGTCAGTTTACAGTCAATTTTCTTGGAGGTGATTTGTTCCTTACATTGTAAACGCATGGCCAAGGGGATACCCATCCTGGGGCCCAAGTCATTTCTCTTGGTCGTGAAAGGGTCAGGTGAACTGTTACAGTTCAATGACCTACTATTATTTCCATTCCAATAGTTATTAAAGGTCTGAGCATTGACTAGCCAAGTTTTTCTGGCTAATGAGCACTGTTTTAATCGAACAAGGTTGTAAGATGCAAATTATTTGCAATTTTTAAACAAATCCTGGAAGATCATTGTTTTGGCCTGTGCTAGTAAACTGACTGGCAGAGTTGATGCTCAGTTTACATTAATGGAACATACACAGTCAAGAATTTCAAAATGTTTAGTTACTGACATAAAATGGTCTCCAATTTCTGAACTACTTCTTGCAAAACAAGTTACACTGTTGGGCAATATCAGATTCTTCTGAAACGTTTTTTTCTTTCAAAATCACTATCACAGCCAATTCGAGAAACTTCACCACTGTTGCATTGGAGTAATAAACACTTTTCTAGCAATATAGTTATGATGAATGATTTACACCAACCGTAGCCGTTTCAAGGATTTTCACTTAACTTGTTGCATCAATAAATTTCAACTTCATCATGTGTGCTTACAATACTTTTGGAAAACATTTACAACTTAACATTTTCAACATCACTGAAATTTTCAAAATTTATCCCTAGAAAGTGTAAGTTTTGAAGTCCATGTCAGGATGACTATTTCCATAGTTCAATCACAAAGTTTTCCTGTAAAGCTTCTTATCATGGTTCCAAGAAAGCATACCCCAAAAGTCAGGTATACTTGAACAATTGCCGTTAACCATAATACATGGGCAGACCAGCAATTCCAGTGGGAAGAACACCTAACGGGATAATCTCGTCAATTCTCTATGATCTCTGAATAATGATTCTCCAATGAACTTGCAAAATGTTTGTTACTTTCGCAAAATTTAGTGTTCTTTCGCCACAACAGTCTGCTTGAAGGGTGCTGTAAACTTGTGAATATTCCAGGGAATAACATAGTTTACGAAAATTGATCAGCGGTTTCGGAAGGCCCTGAAGTTTGTCTCTTCTAAAGTAATGTGGTTTCCTGTGTTCGAAAACTGCAAAATATCTTTGGACTTGCATAGCAATTCCTTGCATAGCAATTCCTTGCATAGCAATTCCTTGCATTCCTTGCATAGCAATTCCACCATTGTTCAAAGCATTTTGTGTTGGGTTTCTGGATATGTTATTCCTTGCACTCTGCTCTTCTCTCTAATTTGGTGAATATTTACTGGCAGATGTGGTGTCTCCCTTTGTGATCTCATCCTCCATCTCCACTCATACATCTTGGCTACAGTAGTTTTACTCTGTGCTGTCGTAATCTGTGCTACAGTAGTTTTACTCTGTGCTGTCGTACTCTGTGCTACAGTAGTTTTACTCTGTGCTGTCGGACTCTGCTTATGTAATAGGAAACAGTCTCTTCATCTTGTAACTCATCAACTGTAGAATCTGATTATGAAGTAATAAGTAATAAGTTTTTGCAATTTTCTGTATTAATGTTTTATACTACACATGATTTATACTACTAAGAAAAGATTCCGGCCGGGTAAATGTTGAGGATCGAATCAAATTCTATTCATTCTCACTCACTTACATTCATTTGGTTTTTGGGAAGTACTAATTACAGTTCCAATTAACCTCGACAAGCTGTTTTAAGCACTATAATGCAATATTAATATCTATTTAATCTAAAGCTTGAAAATCCCTGTGATATTAGACTTTGTTACCCACTGACAAACAATCAAACAAATTTACTTTTCATATAAATGACTTAGTTTGAAAAATGTTGATGACATTTTGTAACAGTAATATAAGAATGACACATCAAATATTGAAAACGAAATAAAGGAGTCTTTTGAAGAAGATAGAGACTGTTTGGGTTAAAATCTTACCAAACTGCTGGATTTTCTCCATCTGAGTAAAGAGAGGATTTCTGCTCAGGCTAACAATGAGAGTCTGTTCCAGGGAGCCGACACCCTTTAACTCAACTCGCCACTGGGATGGTATGTTTCTGCTTCTGGGATAGCAAAATAATTATTTGAAACTACGACAAATTAACAGCACCCAAAAAAAATGAGGATGTATTAAAATCAAGAGGGAATCACAGTTCAGGCTGCAAAGCAATGTGTAACATTTTTATTATTTTGATCACTTTTTGACAACAACTTACACTTCATTGGGAAGATTAAGTTACATGTATCTTAATATTCATCATAACCTGTAAAACCGTTATCAAGTAACCTGCTAACTTCTGCATTTAGGTGTTGTCAGGATACCTCGACAAAGCAGTAATTCATTATCAACACTCATTTTTCTTCTTCTTTTACTGACCAACTTACTGACTAATATTTTAACTACATATTCTTATATGTAGACTAAAATATATAAAATAAAGAATGAAATAGTATAGGTAAAAACTTCAATGGAGATAGTGCTCAACCAAAGGGAGCAGGTAATAAAACAAACCTATTAAGTAAACTTTTGAGGCAAATTGATACAAATTGGTTTTGTATGGACATCAAGGCTGGATGATGACAGTAAAATGAGAGTAGATTTGCCAGGAAATGTTTTAACCCCAATCAGAAATGATGATAACATTGCACATGAATTGGTCAGTGGCGGAGCTAGGTTGGCACGTAGCGTACAGAAATTTTTTGAGTAAAGATACTCCCTAGATCGCCGGAAATGACCCTTTCCGGGCCTGGCAAATTTGCAGATAAACGAAGAATAAATAGGTGTCATCGCCAAATTACACCAACAAACTGTGACAAATGTCAATAGGTAGATGAGAGCGCAATAAAAAAGTCAATAATCGCAAATAAGTAAAAAGTGGTAAAGAGCTAAAAAGGGCGCCAGCAGTCCACTTGAGTCCGTCAGGGGGGGGCATCCGCCCCCCCCCCCGACTGTATGGACGCTCCGCCACTGGCATTGGTCCATCACCACAAGGTGACTTTCATCTCTTGAGATATGCTTCCAACAAAATAGCAATTTATTTAGTGTTGGAGTATTGAACGGACTGGAAATGGTATGTTGCAAACACATAATAAATAAGTTGTTGAACTTTGCAAGGCACAGGCAAGTGTTGCTTACATCTTATTATATTTCTGACCCCTGTGAATATTGTACACAACTTACGACAAGACAAAACTACCAACTCATATGTTATAGAAAAAAGAAAAGGTTTCTACTGTTTGGTGTTTAAACTTACTGCTGGCACAAAAGTTTCAGCTCCCCAGGTATCGCCGGAGCGATGACGATATATTCTGCGTTTGCCGGGTTTGTTTGATAGTGTTGTATTGCTGACCTTTTAGATGAAAATGTCAACAAAAATATCTTTAACAACTACTATTTTGTCTTTGATAGTACAATAAAGATAAGAGTATAGTGTATTATAAATGACAGGTTTGAAAGGTTTCAAGCTCTGTATCAGTCGTATAAACCACACCTCATCCAACTATGGGATATTACTTCATGCTTGAAATTATAAACAGTTGAGATGACAAAAGCAAGCTAACAAAACTGTTACTTGAAAGTAATCATTTGGACAAAGCTGTGCAAAATTACATAATCATTTCGCTTCACATTTGTGTAAGAGAGCAGCGAGAGACCTGGCAATACGATTCA
>JAIPMN010018928.1:1188-11230 GCA_020650975.1 Apostichopus californicus
GGCCCAACCCCCCCCCCCCCCCCTCTCCATTTTAGCCCTTGATTGCCTCATTTATTGGGATAAGATCTCATAAATATAAGGTGGCAGGCATCTATCTCAATTTATTACTGAATCATGGTTAAAGGGTGTGAAGACTCGTGCACAAAGAAACATCTCATGCCGGTAATCAGACCTAGTTTCGAATGAGGTGTAACAGAAGTGTTAGACACCACCATCGATCCCAGAAAATACACACACAGCTTGCTACCGTCGGTAATAAGACACTAGTGTACAGTCAATACATACAGCTACGGTCAATACCCAAAACACAGTGTACATAGCAGCGATGGACATCTCAGGTCAAGATAAAAGATAACAAGGTATCACGTTTCATTACTGTCTGCATTTTGTAGTGACAAGAAAAAACTTCACTTGCAACCAACGGAAAGTTAACTTTTTCAGAGGGTGGCACGCGGTTTGGGGCGAGTCTTAAAATGCCTTTAATATGTCGTTATTTGTATATATAGTTTTGTTGACTTTGCCTGTTTCTCTCTCTCCTCAGTGGACAGGATTTGCCCCGACGGGTGGACGAATTATGAATATTCATGCTACAAGTTTGAAAGAAATTCATCACAAACGTACTCCGACGCTCAAGCCCATTGTGCATCTGAAGGTATGCATTGTGACGTAATATAGCATGCTGCCCTCTATTGGTTAAAGAAAATTGTTTTTCAAATCCACTTTCACTGTTGAAAGACCGTTGTCGTGTCTGCAAGAGAATTACAGTCAAATGTTTATTAATTGATGAAAAATCTCAGGAAAGCTTCAAAATAACTTAAAATAGTGGATTTAAATTTCATTTTTATAAAAGTTAACTTAAACTACATTCCTCTTCACACTGCATGTTGAGACTCCACTAATGATTGCAATGCTCCATTATAGAATGACAGACTGATCGTTTAGTTTTCTTCTCATCTTAACTGAAATCATCAGCCTCGGGTGGACACTTAGCAACTGTTACTACGGAGGGCGAGCACAACTTCCTGAGAGAGTTTGTACGATACCATCAGGACGGGTTTTACTTCATCGGCTTCGACCGGCGGGATATGTTCAGTTATCTCGTTTGGCAAGATGGTACCCTTCCAGACTATGCTGGGTGGGCAGAGGGGTATCCTACCGACAACAAATATGAAAGATGCGTCGCCATGTCAACTAGTGACGATGGTGATTGGACCACTGTCAGTTGCGATAAGGACCTCCTGTTCGTCTGCGAATACCAAAGAGGTTCGTAATGTATCAGTCGTGAAGAAAGTTAGTTAAAAAAAATCCAAAATTTACAATCTTGAAAGTCGGTCTCTGTTTATCTCTCAACAGTTCAAGTACTATTTGTAATTTTTTTTTGAAATTCTGATAATTTTATCATTACAATGCAATTGATAAACTTAACGATTCCTATTCCATTTCTCTTAACATTTCAATTCCTGTTTTGTAAATTTTTTTTTTTTTCATTTTTGCTGAAATTCTCTGATAATGTTATCATTACAATGCAATTTATAAGCTACACTGTTCATATTTCATCTGAAATAAAAATAAAGTTGTTTGTATTTAGACACTGGTGTGCCTGTGGACTAAATAACCAGTTTAACACAATTAATACATGGGTTAATATGAATTTAATCAGCATGATAAATTATAGAATGTTTATATGGATGTTTGCATTCTTCAAAATTTAAGGGGCATAATTTTTAGTTTGATCTGTAGGAAACCTATTTGAATAATGCTTGGAACAGTTAGGGAATCTGCTCTAAACTAGAATTAACATGAAAATATTCTTTAAGAGGACATGCTAGTCAAATTTTTAATTAAATTTTTAAAATAACCAGAAATTCTTGTTTTGGTTTTGATGATAATCATAACCTTTGCATTCATGATGGCGTATGTGGGTGTGTGAGTGCGTTTGTATGCCCAGCTTGTAAACATGATATCTCAAGAAGGGAAGGTCAGACCAATTTCATATATAGTGTGTAGAAGAACCACATTAAGTACAAGAAGCCTTTTGTTTTTGGTAGAGGTCAAAGGTCATCTGGGTCACCAGCAGTCAAACTCTGGAAACCATTTAAAGATGATACCGTATCTCATGGTAGAAATCAGGACATTTTTATAATAATAGCTGTTTCTGGTGAATAAGCAGAAGTCTGTTGCAATGAAGTAATCGAAACTTCAATGCAGGTTTGCATTTTGTTTTTTTTTTTAGTTCATAAAAAAAGTCCCCTTTTCAACTGAGAGGTTCTTTCTTTATCCTCTTCTGTAAAGCACCTGGCATGATGGATTTCATCTTCTTTCTATTTTTCAATAATTTGATGATACAATTATGCCTAACACCATTCGTTTTAAATATACATTACATTTATCACGGTGGAAACGGTAACGAAACCATTAAAACACTCTTGCATTTTCGGCACACAGAAATTACCAACGCCGTACAATGCCAGGAAAACACCTTCCACGCAAACTGCCCAATCGGCCAAGTCCTCAACGTCACCTCTGCCGACCTAGGTCGAAGCCAAGGCTGGGACGTCTGCCCCCAGGAGCTTGTCTTCAGCAGTTCCGATCTGCCTTGCAGCCACAGTCAGTCCCTAGAGATCATGCAGACAGCCTGCAACGGACAGAATGATTGCAAGATGGTCGTAAATTTTGACGATTTTGGTTATCCATGTAGCCAGTCTGACATGGTTCTATACCTCAATGTCTCGTACAGTTGCGTCGGTGAGTATCAAAAGAGCAAAATGTACCGCCGTACAAAAAAAATTGAAAAAAGCATGTGATGAAGGCATTTTGTATATTATTAAGGTTTTTTCAGCCATGTCTATGACCTTTTGTTGCTCAAAGGGCTTTCCAAGCAATAAAGCGTCTGGTATATTGTAATCCTTTCATCCAACCATCATCTATGCATCTATTTTTTACAGATTCCTCAGTTGAAAAGAGTTACAAATTTTTTTATTTTTAGGAGAGTTGCTTGAGCTACTACTGCTTACAAAGTTGAATGGATCTCTTAAAAAGATAATAACAAATTATCCCAGAGGTCAAAATTGTCCTTACCTCTTGTTATTAGCATCTTCAGATGCTTGTTTCAGCCCTGAAATAAAAAAAAATTCCTATTATAAAATAACCATTTTGGACATGTGAGAATTATCGAAGGGTTTCCAAAACCTTAAAAGACATGATACTACATTTTCACCTAAAATTTGTATGTACATGTATAAACATGTCTATATTTGTAGTCACTTCATCTAGGTGCCCTTCAAATGATGATTTAATGTTGAAGCATGTTTTAATGTGTATCAAGAGTCATATATAAAAGCTTGATGAAGCACAATGTCAAAAGTTTGATGCCGACCGGGGAAGGGGAGTTGGGGGGGGGGCTGCAGCATGACTGCAACAAGGCTGGGTAAAACCATAATCTGTTTTGCTCCACATAAATTTCACACATTAAAAGCATCTCTGGTCTTCGGAGATAAGGTTTGATTCAGCGTCACTGTAAATGATGCTCCTGCAGCAGCTTTCCTCTTTGACTTGGGTGTCTAGAATTTAACAATTGTTCAAGAAAATTGATAAAGACATTTCTATAAATGATCATCTTTCTCAGAGAGTTATCAGTTTGCCCGTGTCTGCGAGGGAGACTTCTTGGAATTGTCCTGTCCAAATGAAGACGATGTCCTCCACGTCCTTCGCGCCATGTACGGCCGTCTCGTCGAAGACTTTGTCTGTCCGAGTCCAAACGAGATCGTCGTTACCAACTGTTCTCTGAATAGCTCTTTGGAGGTGGTACAGACCTTCTGTGAGGGCTATCACGAGTGTAAACTCCCAGTAGAGGTTGCATCCTTTGGAGAAGATCCCTGCGCTGGAGTCTATAAATACCTGGACGTGGATTATGAGTGCGTTTCTGGACTGCCTGTAATCACCGATGAATGTAAGTCACAATTTTCTTCATTCCGTTCACCTTTTTTTTTCGTCTCTATAATATTCTCACTTTTAGCCCAAGAATACAGAATAAAAACTTTCAAAAATAAGTAAAAAAAAAATTAATGATAAAAGGATAACAAACCATTTTTGAAGTGGATACCTTTTTGCTTAGGTTTGTGAAAGGTATTTTGTCAAAATCATGCTTTATGTTTAAATATCTTTCATTAAAAAGTTATAAATTAAATGAAATTGTCCCTTGACGAGCAAACTTTGAATTTTTCAACTATTTGGGCAGATCCAAGACAAGATAATATATCCAGTTGAACTTGGCCTAAAGATGGCTCTTTCCATGGCTCTATCCATGCCATGACCAATGTGTATAAATTGTAAGCTTTAAGGAGTAGTAAGGTTTAATCTTGAGGTAATTCTCAAATCCTCTAAATCCCCTTTCTCTTTTCATATATCTTTTCATTTCACACCCAGCAAAATTGTAAAACATTCCCAAATTAAACCTCCAATCTACCTGACAATCAAGCTCTCTGTGCTCTAAGTTACACTTTGTATCATTTCAGAATCAAATCTGACATTAATTGATTTACAAACATGCCGAAAGTGGCCCCTAATTATGTAAATCATTACAGATACTAATGTTGAAGTTTCTTTGGTTAGTCAACCCTTCTCACAGAAGATAAATGTAGGATGCAAGACCCCAGTATAACGTTTGGAATACTCAGTTTGATTGGTTGACAGAGAGTGTCATTCTTCCTTTACTTGTTATCGACAGATGTGTACCGAGGTGAATGCGAGGCAGGTTGGGTCAAACATGACCTCCGCTGCATCAAAGCTTTCCCGGATGAAAGTCTGAAATTTGAAGATGCGAACGATAGGTGTAATGAGTTACACGGCCATCTTGCTGGTATCCCTGGAGACCATACACAAGTAAGTGATTCATACTAGAGGAAAGTAGAGGCTGAATACATTAAAATGTGAGCAGCTCACTGATAGGTGTAATGAGTTTAATACATGGCCATCTTGCTGGTATCCCTGGAGACCATACACAAGTAAGTGATTCATAGAGGAAAGTAGAGGCTGAATACATTAAAATGTGAGCAGCTCACTGATAGGTGTAATGAGTTTAATACATGGCCATCTTGCTGGTATCCCTGGAGACCATACACAAGTAAGTGATTCATAGAGGAAAGTAGAGGCTGAATACATTAAAATGTGAGCAGCTCACTGATAGGTGTAATGAGTTTAATACATGGCCATCTTGCTGGTATCCCTGGAGACCATACACAAGTAAGTGATTCATAGAGGAAAGTAGAGGCGTAATACGCTAAAGTGTAAGCAGCTCACAGATAGGTGAAATGAACTACAATGCCATCTTGCAGACAACACCGGCATGATAATTTACATTGGGGAATAGAAATAAAAAGTCTTATTTGTCATGAAGTAAAAGGAAAATCAACTTCTTCATTCATGAATTAAAAAGGAAAAATCATGAAATATTCTGGTGGGGAGAAGGAAATGGTGAAGGGATTCTGTCAGTTCCACTTTCCCTGTGTGGAAATTTTCAGTGAACATTAATAATCTGTGATATCATTTGACTTTAATACTTATAGGATGGCCTAATAAATGTACACAGGCGTCAGTACTGCCTGTACGGACGTGTTATTTCAATCACTTTTTTCACATATCATACCATTATGACAATCGAAAGAAAGAAAAATAATGGTATATTTATATCCTCATGCTATTGTTTCACCGGCCTGATTTTCTTTCCTTCATCCCAGCAATTTTTAGAGGGTCTGGTAGATGTTCATGGCAGCACCAGTTTTTGGATTGGGTGTGTCCAGACCAAGAACAACACCTGTAGATGGAGGGACGGTATCGGCCACATCTACACCAAGTACAACGTCGGGTTCGTCTCGGAGGGCGGAGTGAGATGCATTGAACTCAGCGCAGAGCACAACTTTGCCTGGGACCGAGCCAAGTGTATCCAAGAGAATAGTTTTATCTGCCAACAAGGTAAATGTGATTATAGTGTAAAATATTGTCGTAGGCAAGAAAGAAAAAGAATAAACTAAGCGCAGAGAGGCAGACAGATGGATAGATCTTTTTCTGGCATAGCCTTTCATCTGACTTTGCTGATAAGACAAACAACTGTTAGTGGTTGTTGTCATCAACATATAGGCAAAACTATAAATAAATATACACAGACAGACAGACAGATACATAGATAGACATTTATACCTTCGTTTTTTTGGCTTGTCATCTGAAATTGCTGATAAAACAGGCAAAAAAAAATTGAATATACACAGACATATAGACAGATAGATAGACATATTTTAAAAAGAAAATAAATAAATTACTGGCCCAAGGCTGACCAGTGTTTTATGCACCAAACCAATATGTCTCTCCTACCTTGTAAATATTGGTGGTCCTTCGTTATTCGGCCAAGACGTCATTTCGAATAACAACATTTGCACGACCGAACAGTAAGACCTTGTTGTCGTATGGACAGACACAAAAACTCCTAAAAAATGTTGCTCTGAATGTTGCATTTTTTTTTTACATGTCAAGAATGATGGTAAAGATTACAAGGCTTAGTTTTTAATAATGTTAGGAATCAAATACATTCTCACCTTGTGACACTTTCACTTATTGACCAGCCACCGTATGATTGTAAACACAAGTGCTCTAATGCCTCGCGCTACTTTCCCGTGTGAAGACAAATTTGGCTTGACCACTGAAATAGTTATTATGTGTGTTTCATCATGATTTTTTGTAGAGGAGTGTTCACTATGGCTAGCATTACCAACTCGTGTTGATATTCAATTCTGCCCTGTTTTTGGCCAAAAACAGGGTACTCGGGTTGGTATTTGCTATCTACAGGGAAGGTCGTAATTATCAGAGATTGACACTGTCAGAATAATGTATCTATCATAACTCAGACGATTTTGATATTTTAACCCAAAGATTGACTGCAGTTAACAAGCATCAAGTAATTTTGCAGTGAATGTGATTTAAGCTACATTCTTTGTCACATTTTTCTTAAACTTGGATCCCATTTAACTCATCTGAGCTAACGATTTTGTCCACTTCAGACTGTATGTTGACCTTTGGCCTTTCTGATATGACCATCGACAACGACCAGTTGGAGGTGTCCAGCACAAAGCTGGTCGCATCGTTAGATTCCTTCAAATGGAATGCTCGACTCAATGCTCCCTACGGGGCATGGATAGCCAGCGAGAGAGACACTGAACAGTTTTTCCAAGTGGACTTCCAGAGAGTGATGAGAATAAGGAAGTTAGCAACCCAAGGTCATCCAAAGTATCCATACTGGATTACAAAATACCAGCTGGAATACACCGTCAACGATACAGTGAATGGATCTGTTTGGAACGTTTATTCTGAGGATGGAGTAGATAAGGTGAGGAGGGATAGGGCTGTATTGTTTGTTTGTGAGTGAGTGAGTGATTTATAAACAGTGAAACAGGTGCAAGTATAATTTATGCAGTGAATGTAAAGAGAAACACTTACTCTGAATATGTGTGACAGGTTATGTGTTTTTGGGTGCTTTGTAGAGCGTGTTCAAAAGGAAGTATAAAAAGCAGTGTTTATTAACATGAACACCTACTCTGAAGATAGTGGTTAAGATATGTGTGTCTGTGAGTGTTTTGAATATAAAGCAATTATTTGAAAAGCAGTCTTTCAACATGAACACTTACCCCCAAGTTAATGGTTAAGATATGTGTATTTGTGAGTGTTTTGTATATAAAGCAATCATTTAAAAAGCAGTGTTTTAATATGAAACCTTACTCTGAGGATATTGGTTAAGATATGAATGTCTGTGAGTGTTTTGAACATACAGCAATTATTCTGAAAGCAGTGTTTTAATCTGAACACTTATTCAATAGATAAGGTGAAGGTCAGATATGGGCTCTTGCAAGTTATTTGATAAAAGGAATGTCAATGTATTACAAAATTTTGTGTATTTGGAAAATGGAGTATTGATATTGCACTACTTATATAAATGTATTATGGGTCAAATACTGAAATGTTATTGCGAGTGTTTAAAAGGGCAACGTATCTTGGTAACACTTAACTATACAGACTTTATATTAAATAGAGATAATTAGGATGTACGTTGTATCTACTAGTGTAATCCCTTCAATGTTATTGCAAGTGTTTTAAAGGGTAACATATCTTGGTAACACTTAACTTTACAGACTTTATATGACATAGAGATAATTATGATGTACATTGTATCTGCTGGTGTTCAACTCAGTATCGTGTAATCACTTTCAATGCTTTTGCAAGTGTTTTAAAGGGCACCGTATCTTGGTAACACTAAACTTTACAGACTTTATATGAAATAGAGATAATTAGGATGTTATTCCTATCTGCCAGTATTGTGTAATCCCTGTCATTTATGGTTCTGTTTCATAATTTTACTTCAGGTTTTCACAGGTAATAATGACAGTAATACCATTCAGCTGCAATACTTCAAACATTTCATGTTTGCGAGGTTTATCCGCCTGGTTCCTCTCGAGTGGAATGAAGAGATTGCACTGCGACTGGAAGTATTTGGGTGCTACCTCACTGGTGAGGAAAAATAATAGAATTATATATGTATAATGCATATTTAAATATAACGCATATTTATTTTTAATATAACGCATATTTAAATTACCTCAAAATGGATATTTTTTGTCGAAGTTGCTCTTTGACTCTATATCTATTTTTTTTTTCAAGTTTTTAAGAATCTTGTAAACACCTTGCTGGTCGTGTGAATTCAGCAATGCTCAGATCGTTGTCTATATGTATTACCTTGAGTATTCTCGTAAGAAAACTGCACTCATCAAGTATGTGGGTCCTTAAGGCCTTAGGCTTGTGCCTCCATCTATCCCACCCTGCACATTTGTCAATCATTACATGAAGTATTCTCATATGAAAAAAACTGTACTTATCAAGTATTGGGTCCTTAAGGTCTTATGCTTGTGCCTCCATCCATCCCACCCTGCACATTTGTCAATCATTACATTAAGTATTCTCATATGAAAACCTGTTCTTACCAGGTATATGGGTCCTTAAGGCCTTAGGCTTTTGCTTCCATCTATCCCACCCTGCACATTTGTCAATCATTACATGAAGTTTTCCCCTATGAAAAACTGTACTGACCAGGTATGTGGGTCCTTAAGGCCTTATGCTTGTGCTTCCATACATCCCACCCTGCACATTTGTCAATCCAGGTAAAGTGACAGTTTTATTCTCTCCGATCATTTTGCTCCAACCAATGTTTCTCTCTGACACTAGTAGAAAATTGAGAACCCCTGGTCTAGGTTTTATCTTCCTCAGTTGTGTAATGCTGCCCTCAGTAATGCAACATTTATATATCTGTTATATCGTTACTCCTCTTCAGACAACAAGCCAGAGGTCTTAGAGGTCACAAACATTACCAAGCTTCACTATGAATACAATGGTACCATCCAGTGCCGGGCCTTCGGCACCCCTCTGCCGGCCCTCCGTTGGGAACGCGACGGTTACGACTACGACGGTAACGAGAACGCTACGATTGTCTCGTACCAAGAGGACGAGTACCACGTGGTCACCGAGGTCCGCTTCCACCCGTTGTTTGACGACAGAGGGTACTACACCTGTGTGGCCAAAAATGAGTTTGGCACGGACAGAATGTCATTTTACAATGAAAAAGGTATGATCAATAGATACATCTCAACCCATAGGGGTTCCTTCCAAATATTGATCAGGTCTGTGAGGGCTGACTGATTGACTGATTTATAATTGCTGTCAAGTTTATAGATAGAAGAAGACATCTCTGGCAAGAAAATTAACATTTTCCTGTCCCGACCACCCTCGATGGGGCTGAGGTCATAGCTGACCCCCCCCCCCCCCCGTATGTCTGATATTCTTTGTTGTCCCTGGGTATCCATGGGTATTAGAAGAAAGGTTGATAAACATATGACTTAGATTTAGATGTAAAATAATTAATACCCATTTCTGCCCCCCGTCGAACTTACGTATGCTATTAGCACTGATTTCATGGTAAGGCTGTAACCTCAATTTGCGTTACAAAACA
>JAIPMN010018931.1:0-21787 GCA_020650975.1 Apostichopus californicus
TTATTCCTACTGGACAACACTATCATTTTAATGGGAAAATATTTTTATAAGTTTCTTGTATTTGTTCTCATCTCCATTCATATTACCTTATTTACAGACGAAATCCATTGGAGATGAATTGACAGAAGCAGAATATCGTCAAGAGGTAATGTTATGCAAATATTATACTTCATTTAGTAAATCGGTCAGTATGATACATACATATACATGTGTACAGTGAGATACCGGTGTCAGTCCAGATTTAATAGCGAAACATTAAATCAATTAACGCCATAGCACATGTTCCATAGTAAACATTTATACTTTATTTTTTGGTTAAACACAAACTAATCCCAACAATACAGTTTTACATGTAGGCGTTGGTACATGTTCAACAAGATCTGGTCGATTAACACAACGTCTTTACGGTATCATAATATATAATCAAATACGTCTTATTAATTAATAAAAGTAAGAACAAAATATATTTAAAAAATCCCTTAAAATTCAAAGTTTTCTGTTTTCAATTTACGTTTTGGCCACTTGCTTTAGGCAGACAAATAAACTATGCAGACACTTTGGGTGGGTGTGTGTAATTTTATTTAAGAGGCAAATAACAGCTGGAAGTTGTTTTCCTCTGCTTTTGTTTTTTGTGCAATCCATTACAATCTTGATTATTTATTTATTGTTGTCAGAAAGTAATCACATTTATTTAATATCAAAGAATTTTAATGCAAAAACGATGGATTTAAACGATAAAATGAAACCCTGTACCGAGGAACTGAACTAATCATTAATTTTGCCTTAGTCGTGTGATTCACATATTTCTTATTATACTTTCAAGCTAAATTTCTTGAATATGAAACATCTGAAACAGCACTAGCTCTAAAATGTCCCTTTTTCGTACAACTATAAGATAGCGACACTTAAACTCTGTTTTAATTTATTATTTTGAAGCAATTTTTTAGCACACTTTGGGATGGATAGTGTGGTATGTGAATAGTAAAATCTTATTGTAGCATATCATTTTTGTTGAATGTAAATATTATACAATATAGGTTAACAAATCTATAGTCGTATCAGATTGTTAGGTCAAATGAGCAGCAGACCAAAGAAATTTAAATTTAATTTAATTGTTTGAGGTTTCTCATCTTGGTATCAAAATGTGGCTATATGTGACAGCTGACTATAGCATACAGTTTATATAAATGAGGTGGTTTAGTTCGAGAGGTTTGTATTCCTAATTGTTATATGATTACAAACTATCTTATCTTAGTTAAAGGCTAATGATGATGAAAGAATGTCGATTCAAAATTGATGCTATTTATTTTATATATATATATATTAGTTTGTGTGTTCTGAGAGAAAGTGTCGCACTTAAACAAAAACATGGCATCCATTGCTTAGAGGCAGTCTCGTGTTATCAACTAGAATTCATTGTAGCAAGGATAAAGAGCCTTTCTGCAGGTGGGACGATTAACGGCGTTGGCATTTTAATGTTTTATCTTATTTTTTTTTGAGTTTTTTCTTTCTTTCTTATTTTATTTAGGTGGAAAGCTTCCGTCATCGCTATAGGTAAGAAAATAATGATAATAGAGTGCAAGTTCTAAACACTACGAAACAAACATTAAAAAAAAAGACGATTTTGTTTCATCCCGACATAGAACGTATCACTTTATCCACCGCATAGCACTCAAACAATTGTCATGTGGCTCGTATGAAAATATTAAATATTTAAGTAAGTATCAAGGCTTAAAATTCGAATTTGTATTTAAGAGGACATAAAGTAATGCTAAAGCAAATTTAATAGGCTGGCTTCGAATGTTGTTTATTACATCTCAGCTGATCATTATTGTTATTTGAAACAATGATAAACATGGGATGACGCTTGAGAAAGAATCAATTAAATTGATATATTCATTCCTATAACATAACATTGCTGAAGTTGCATATGGCATTTTATTTAAGTATTATCATGGCATTTTATCAACATTGAAAACTAAAAATAATATTTTCAATTTGTTGAAATAACTCAAAAAATGCTAATCTAAAACCATGCGTTTGAAAAAAAAAACTTGTATATTGTCATTGTTGCTACTATTACCTCAAATTATTCTCTAACACTTATCTTTCTGCTCTAATGAGCCTGAAACCAAGGTGTAACGGCAACATCACTTAACATTATTAAGAATTTTCAGTTGTAGAAAAATAACGCCAAATGACACCATCAAATGGAAAGATGTTGGCTACGTCTGTTTTTGCAAGTTTCTAGCATCGTTGTTTTACTCGGACTAGTAATAAAAGGTTGCCAGTAAGAGTACAACATATCAAACATACGTCTTACTAACTTTTTGGTCGATCATATGTTTTTATAAGGCTACCTTATTATCGAAACTTACATTGGCCAGACTAACTTACATCTATACAATGATTGTACATACATTGAATACATGTATAAATTATTGTACATTGGACACCCCTCTCATTAGACCACTCCACGGTGGACAGAAGAGTAATGTATCATTCGGCTACTCATATCAGTTTTAATCTGAAACTCATTATGCTTCTTAGCATTAACATGACTGTGATTTTGCACATATATTATCCAAGATCACGGGGCTGATGTTCTTGTATATTTTTAGAGATTGATTTGAATATTTTAACCTTGTCATGGCCAATGTGGTTCTAAGTTTCATTTAACATGTAGCTGTCACAAAGAAAAGTTTGCAGAAAAACGTAGAATAATTGTTAATTCACTCACTGGTAATTAAGAATTTGGAAAGCAGAAACACATACCTTGTATGATTGTAAATTGTCAATCTGCTTTATAAGTTAACTTGGAAGTGCTGATGACTATTTTATGTACAATACATGATATAGAAGTGCTTAGCTATTTCGGTTATCATGACGTACTAGTTGATCTTACTTTATTGTCAACAGAAACCACCCGTGGCAGCAGACCTGGAAAGCCTCGAGAGGAAACCGAAATCTTAAAACAGAATAGAAAGATGATGATACGTTGTTAAGTACAGAGGACATTGATGTAAATATAAATAACTCAGGTGTCGTAGAAATAGCAGTTCAGTTTTCCAACACAATCCTTCATTGTAGAAAGCTGTCGTGGCGTGCTCAATGTTTCTGAGGTGGGGTCTAAACAGTTTCTCGTGTATGGGGTTTTAGGTTACTTGTCCCTAAAAAGACAATTTTTAAGGTTCAATTTTGGCATTAATTCCTTATCATTGGTGGATTAATTACGTATGTAATAATAACTTCGGGCATGGCCTTGCTAATAAATAATATCGAATATGTTTATGAGGTTAGAAGGGTGTGTAATTAACACGGGGGAGAGGTATTTTTCCTAGAATGAATATAAACATACCCACAATTGAACCATTTCCCCTCGAGTGACGGTAGAGGATGATGCATGGACCCCTGCTCACTCCAACATTTACGCACGTCACTGGGAAGCTGTATGCAATGACTGAATCACAAGACACATATACAGCACAATTACAGAATGATGATTAAGTGTAATACTACTCGGTATGTGGCCAGGTACCTATATTCAGCTACTATTTGTCACGTGCTTTCAGATCCATTGTCATAAGATATCAATAGTCAGCTGCCAAATTTCCAATGCTGCAAAACGTGTTGAACAGAAAACCACTAGGGTATTCAGCACTAGAAGAAATTTGTAGATTATGTAGTGACTCGAATTTAGAATTTTCATGGAAAGAATCAATAAATAAATAAAAAGAACATACAATTTAAGATTAAAGCATTATGAAAAAAATTTAATTTAATGTTTGAAACTCCTTTCTGCTAATGTAAGTTCGAAAGATTATGTCATTGGGGGCAACGATTCCCTCAATGAATGCGAGGGGACAGAAACGCTCCTGCCTCCATTTGTGAAAGTGTAGAAGATTTAGCAACGGGTCCATTTGCTCATGTTCCTACAAGTATGTTTAACTTGTTCTTCATGATTTAAATAAACACATTACCTACCCGCCTATTTGATTCGACCGTAGATTTGCATAATACTACGACATGAACTCAATGTCCCTTGAAGCTCAATGTATAATGCATGTGTTCCTTTTTATTCACTTTCTGTTTTTTGTTATTATGATTCTGTTTTAAATGTTCTCGTATTATGTCTTCGTGATTCCTTTCAAGGGTCTTTATATATCGGGATTACACCATACTACATACAGTTTAATACTAACTACACCATACAACATACAGTCTAATACTGACTACACCATAAAAGATAGTCTAATACTGACTACACCATACAACATACAGTATAATACTGACTACACCATACAACATATAGTCTAATACTGTCTACACCATACAACATACAGTCTAATACTGACTACACCATACAACATATAGTCTAATACTGACTACACCATACAACATACAGTATAATACTGACTACACCATACAACATACAGTATAATACTGACTACACCATACTACATACAGTATAATACTGACTACACCATACTACATACAGTATAATACTGACTACACCATACAATATACAGTCTAATACTGACTACACCATACTACATACAGTATAATACTGACTACACCATACAAAATACAGTTTAATACTGACTACACCATACAACATACAGTCTAATACTGACTACACCATACAACATACAGTCTAATACTGACTACATCATACAACATACAGTCTAATACTGACTACACCATACAACAAACAGTCTAATACTGTTTTGGCTATGTCGTAAATTCTTGTCTAAAGATCTTCTCATTTTGTATTACAATTCACTGAAGTGAATTGTTTATTTGTTGGAACACACGCATTTAAAAATGCACTTAAAACCAAACGCTGCCAGTCCAGTTGGCGTTGTTAAACTACTGTTATATTTTGATTTGACGAAACTCAAACATCAGAGTGTCATCACACAAAGCAACTGGACTACTAGTCTAGCCGACAAACCATTAATTATGCTGTCAGTAGAAGTATCACACATTTTAAGAGAAGAAATCTTGTTTTGTAGCAAGTAACGCGCTTTAAATAACAGAGGGAACTAGTTCAATGTGAAACATGTCATGCTGTTAAAGTATGGCATAATATTTAGTGTGGATGAGTGATAATTTAGAATTTATAAAACTTGATTAACAAAATGAACAGTATTTCCAAAAGAAGGTTGACGTCATCATCATATTATTGTCAACAGAAAATTCATACATCAATGTATAACATCCCGCATCAGAGATGATATCATGTAATACTTTTATCACTTTCTATGTGGCACAGTTCTTAACACCTGAATGAGAATCAAATAAACTTTTCTTGTAAATAACATGTTTAAAACATTTATTTGATTCATATTAAAAAAAACAATCATGGTTATACCTCAGCTATAGAACAATCCACATATATTATAGTGATAAACCCTCATATGTTCCTTTTTTATTCTTACTTATTTGTATTAGTTTCATTATCGTTGCCCTTCTTTATTTCCTAAGTTTTGCCTTTTTTCCAGAAGAAAACTAGAAATAAACACCATGAATGTATGTCTCAATATTTCTTAGATCTTCAATTAATAACATTAAACAAAGAAGGGAATCAGAGAATTTGAAATTTTTTTCTGTAAATATAAAAGTATTAAGACGGTTAAAATTTGATATAAACACAGTGACGCACCATGATCCATTTGGTAAACTATTTAAAATAAATCCGTTTTTGTAGCCTTATTTTGTTGCTTTGTAATGCTCAGATTATTGTTTTCTTTTTCAAGCTTTTGATCTTATTTAATATTAGCTTCTTGCAAGGAAATTGCAACATTTAGTATTTACAGCGATTCTAGGTCACCAAAATTAATAAACATATTTTGTTTTGCAATTTTGATATCAAATTAAATTTCATGACTTATCAAATTAATAAGAGTTAACCTTGTTTTAAACAGAATGAGTGTAGTTATTGATCAATAAAAAATATGAAATAGATTTAACATATTTATTACATTTTGAGTCTTTTGAATAGTTTTGCTTATGCTTTCTACACATCGACTTGACATTTTGATATTTTCTCACACTGTCAATAAATGAAACCCATACCCACATAAACTCCATGAACGCCCTAGTGAAAAAGTCCTGGTTACTATAAATGACATTATTGGGGAAATGTAGCGGCCAACCCACAATCTGGTTCACCTGCTGTGAATATATATCACTTGTAATTGTATTCCTGGTTGAAGTCAGTGACGAAATCGACATATTAAATTCGCGTGCCCTATCATAACAAGCGCAGGGGTCGAAAAATTCTACATTAGGGCAGCAATAATGATTGCATTTGAAAGAGAAAAGTTAACAGAATGGAGTCTAGCATCTCTAAATGATTTATATTGGAGGTAAAGTTTATTTCGATGATTGTGATGTAGAAAGACCTGACCTGACCTGAATTTCTTTGAAATATGCAAATACGTGTCATTGACCTAACAGAAAGTGGGCTAACAGTAGTAATAGTTCGGGACCTAATATCAGAGTAGGTTTAACTTAAGCAATGCATACTCCTACATTGTGCTAGCAGTAGAGCAGGGCTGTGCATTACTTCACATTAATGAACAGTCCTGTACTAAGGCTAGTGTGATCTGGCCATGCCTAGGCTAGGCAATCTTTAGATCGGTTCTCATGACTTTTACCGCCCTCTGAATTGCTGCCCTAAATATGGAGCAAACCGCCTCTTAAAAAAAGGTAATTTTGTGTTTATGCCTTCCTTTAAAGTAGCGATCTACTTTCTCTCGGTCATTTAGTTAACAGTTCATTTTCTACATCGTTTATTTCGATTTATCAATTTAATAGAATAGAGAGTTACATGATGAGAAGTTGATCACCAGACAGAGAGCGCTGATGACATGTGATGACTTACACGTCACCGAACATATTCCGGAAGCTCTTATATAAGGTGAGTAACCAAAGTATTTGTGTTTATTGGTATGCATGAGCTTGGCTCACCCAATATGTAAACTGGCAGGAAATAATGTATCCGATATCGCGTCTCAAAATGCAACACAAAATGGTCAACGTAGTATAATAGCCAAAAGCTGTAAATCTGTATTTGGTAACACAGGAAACAGTAACCCTAGTTTGATTATGAGAGAAGAAATTCAGAACCTGCAAGACTGCTACACAATTAGCACTAACCTTTAAAATAACCATATAAAAACAAAATATATCAAGATCCATATACAAATGAAAATATGGCTACCGGTTCTGTGACCGAGTGGATAAAAGCGGTGGCACTTAACACAATGAGGATCCGGGTTCGATTCCCGGCCGGGTCATAGTAAAGTGGGTTTTTCATGCCAGAGCAATATGCGGTTTTACCATCTGAAATCACTTTCTAAATTAAAAAGATTCCAAATTTGAGTTAAACTGTTGGATTGAAAACCACTCTACGTGACAGTCGTAAATCATAAGCCTTGGGGGGGGGGGGGGGGGCTTTTCACACATTTGTGGTCGCTTAAGCCCCATAAAAATAACTGTCTGGTTAATATTATAATGATCGTTATCATGTTAAAAACTAGTTATGTATCATATGGGGGGCTTATATATAATTTAATTATTTTAACAAAATGGCCGTAACAATTACATAAGTTAAACAAGATAGGAATTATCAGTATAGTTATATTAAATAATTACTGAATGTTTATTGATTTTTTTTTAAGGTTTAGATACATTTAGAAATACAACAAAATAAATAAAGAAAACATACATATAGAAATAGACTAACAATGACAAAACTGTTATCAGGAAAGGATTTGATTAATGGGAGAATAAAATGTTAACAAAAGGTGTTATTAAAACATACAATCTAACAATGAATTCTTCAGCAAATTGAAATTGTTGTAATAACAAGCGGGAGGCCCTGGATTAAGCGTGTAAACAATATATCTAACTTAAAATAATAGCAACACAGCAATATGTAATTAGAACAAGGTATGATGTATCAATAATGCAAGATATCATCATATTAGAGTAAAAAAAAACATCTTTGCCAAAATCAACTCAAAAATACTAATACACACATTTTGGTTATTTAAATTTACAGGAAACTTTTTGAAGGACATGAAAAGGAAATGCAAGAAAAATAACAAGCAAGTTTGTACACTGAAGTCCAATTTTTCCTCATTGTTTTACCAGGAGGACTAATTCGGTAATTAGTATATAAATAACTGATACTGAATGCACACTGGTGTTAAAGCAGAAAAAACAGTGATATAATTTAAACATATTATAATTGTCTTCATGCATTCATATGGTACCTATCTCAACTATACTACCCTAAACTTTCCCTAATCCACCCCTAACCAAACTATGCCGGACCACTTACCCAATTTCCTTAATCTATGTTAAAAACACTTGGGTTATCTTGTTAACACCACACTTCCGCCGCCCCTCCCCCTCCCCCTCACTAGGACACACCCACATACCCACCAATATCTCCTTCTGTCATACTATTACCGTCCCTTTATTCTGATGAACAACCTGTCTTCACCTCCTTCACTCCAACCCTTTGCTAACCACCCACATGCAACAAAAAGTTTACTATGCACATTATAACCCTACATTACACTACAGTTCTCCATTTATTAGCTACCAATAAAACAGTCTAAATCAGAATAACTCTCAAAATCACGTACATGTTTCTCTTCACTTCTCATTGTTTGCAGTATATACTAATAGAAAAAACACAGTACATATGTTTATATAATAATCGTTTAGAAGATATAACTGTTTGTCCTTTCTTACATTACAGTATTCTTCTTTACCCACAAAAAGAACTCACCAACCCAACCATCTCCATCTCAGACACACACAATCAACGCAAAGGACCTTTTTTTCTGTATATGCTGTACATTGTTTTGTCACCATATTCCCATTTGGAATAACAAACCTCAAAGGAGAAATAAGCCCTAGCATTTCTGCTACGGTCTTTTCGAGAGAAGCAACACGAATGCTTGAAAATATTTCTTTAACCTTAAAAATCGATTTCATTGTCACCCATGCATGGCAGTTGCCAATTTTGTTTGATTTCGTGACGTAAAAACGAGCCACATATCGCATTTCAACAGAAGTAAAGGTGTTGCCAATTCCAACAATAATTAATATGTACAAGCAAACAAAATATATATATATTGTGTTTGATAAAATGTTTGTTTTTCTTTTATAATAAAAGATTTTAATTGTAGAAAAAACTGTGTGTTTTTTTAATATCGAGAGTTTTACGACGGTTGTAATTACACGACATTGAAACCTATCTAACATATCCTACACGCCGTTTACAACTACTGAGCCAATATTTAGTCAAATGTTTCTTACAAAACATTTTCCGGACTCGCGATTAAAGAAAAGAAGAGAGAACATGGATGCATTTGGACTTGACTGATATTAATTCGAGCCTGAATACACAGTGGAGGAACTGAGACATCAAGACATAGCGCTTGCTAAACTGAACGTATCTGTGGCCGAAACTGCCAGTTACTCTGGTGCTAGGGCTGGTGCCAACATAAGTAGCAGTTCTGCGACGGAGGGGCGAGTCTGGCGCTTTTGTGCCTTTTGTACGTTCTCTTTTTCATTTGAAACCTGTCGTCGTCAGGAATAACATAATATCGTTTTCCCTTCCCAGCCCCTTCCTTCCCTCTCTTGTTCACACTTTCAAAGGCTTGGCACTCCGGCATTTTGCATCAACTTCCGAACAATGCAGAGAGAGGAATTGTTTAACTTGCGATGTGGATCGCTGACGTCATTGTTAAAGCGCTCTCGTTATTTAAATTAATATAATAGCCGCCAGCATAGCAGGTTTATCAAAACAAGTAGAACATTCCTGGAAATTTGGGGGAAGGTAGTTTTGAATAGTTATTTCAAAGAGGGTGTAAAAATATTATTCTCTACTTAAGGTCACTGCAAAACTCCATGGCTTGTTTCTTTTCTCAATCACACATACTATTCATCGATTATAGTTCCGCTTTCAACACCATCGTGCCGTCACGGTTACATCTTAAATTAGGGGATCACCTTGATTTCCCCGCTGCTATTTGTGACTGAATCCTAGACTTTCTTCTTGGTCGCAAACAATGTGTCAAAATTGGCAATACCTTCTCAGAATCTATCGTACTAAATACGGGTACTCCCCAGGGATGCCTGCTTTCTCCGATGTTGTACTCTTTGTTTACATATGATTGTATAGCCAGCGACCTGAACTCGAGGGTTATCAAGTTTGCAGATGATACCACTGTTACTGGATTAATTACTAATGGGGATGAAAGCGGGTACCGCAATGAAGTGAGTCGATTAGTAAGCTGGTGCAAGGAAAACAATTTGATTTTGAACATTAGTAAAAACAAAGGAATTAATTGTGGACTTCAGACGAAATAAAAACACAATGGGTCCTCTCATTATCGATGGAATGGTGGTAGAGCAGGTGAACACATTTAAGTTGTTGGGTACATTTATCATGGACAATTTATCATGGAACATTCATTCTGAAGAAATACTGAAAAAGGGACGCCAGAGACTGTTCTGTACATTCAGGGGATCAAAGAGGCTCACAAATAGTCATTATCCTGATCTTGTAAAGATATATAATACACATAATGCCCGCTGATTGGTTCTAGTCTTGCTTTCACGTTTTAGCCACTGCTTCTTATTGTGTAATATGCTATATTTGTTATACTTTTTTACCTCTGAATACTCTTTTTATATCATGAGCAGTATACATAGTACCCTTTTATATCCTTTACCTAGTCATTCGAATTGTTTACATTTTTATTTATTGTCTTAATCGTTTCATTGTTTTCGCTTGAGCTCCTGTTCTCATCCAATTTCCATTGTATATATTCTATCTAAAGGCTGAATAAATATCTATCTATCTATCTATCTATCTATACCCTATACTGTACACATTTATATCAAACATGTTAAACTATTTCTACACTGTTCTCATCAGACAGTGCACCTTTTCTAATCTTATTGAAATAATGTTTTTCTTTTTAAAGATGTACAATACTATTTTTCTATTTCTTATTATTTTCAATAGTTTGCATTTTCCTTTGTTCTTCACCTGTCATCCAATACTTGAACAAAATAAGTAAAAGAAGTTGTATCAAGTACAAGCAGTAGCGGAGCGTCCATACAGTCAGGGGCGGATTCCCCCCCCCCCCCCCTGACGGACTCAAATGGACTGCTGGCGCCCTTTTCAGCTTTTTACCACTTTTTACTTATTTGCGATTATTAACTTTTTTATTGCGCTCTCATCTACCTATTGACATTTGTCACATTTTGTTGGTGTAATATTCTGACAAAATGGCGATAACACCTATTTATTCTTCGTTTATCTGCAAATTAGCAAGGCCCGGAAAGGGTCATTTCAGGCGATCTAGAGTGTATCTTTACTCAAAAAATTTATGTACGCTCCGCGCCAACCAATGGTGGCGCTCCGCTTAGATAGTGTCGATAGCGCCCCTACAGACCATTCTCGCCCCCCCCCTGTCCAATACCCCTAGCTCCGCCACTGAGTACAAGATATGTGCGCAGCGCAATGAAAAGAAGTTGTATTCAATAATAAAGGTGCGCATATTATTTACACAATCACCATATTGGAAATATTAACAATTATAACATATTGCTGTAAATATTTGGAAAGAAGAAATGATGAAATGAATTTAATAAGATACAAAAGAGTGTACTGTCAGAGTACAAAAGTATATCAATATTTTAACGTACTGATTTATGATATTTATATGTACAGTATAGGGTATGTGGACTGAAGGTTTGTTTTTGCAAATGGGAATATCGTGTCAACATAATGTACACTGTATTCATATTATAGAACGGTCATTGACCTTGCAAGGATCTACAGTTAAATATTCTTAAAGATTATTATGTAAACATATGTACTGTGTTTGTTTCTATTGGTTTGTACTGCAAACAAGAATAGGTGAGGAGACAAATGCACTTGATGTTTTATTAATCTCACTGTGGGCGGATTAACTGTAATGTTATCTAGGTTAATATTATGCTTAATCAAGAGTTTTTGTTGGGTATGTGGGGTGGGGGGGGGAGTGGTCCAAGTGTTGGCAGAGAGTAGATGAGAGTACTAAGGACAGGTTGTCGATCAGATAAGAGGGACGACGATGTCAGACAGGAGATAGTACTTAGTGAGTATGTATGTCCGGTGATGGAATGGGGCGGGGGAGGGAGGTGTGCTTGTTGCTAAAGGGTGTTGTCAACAAGATAACCCAGTAGTTATAAACATCCATTAAGGAAATGGGTAAGTGTTCCGGCATAGTTGTAGTAAGGGGGGATTAGGGAAACTTTAGGGTAGTATAGCTGAGAGGGTGCCATATGCATGGATGAAGACTATTATATACTGTTTAATTTGTATCATTCTGTTTTAACTTTAACATTAATCTGCATTAATTATTACTTGATTTGTATACTTATTAAAGAATAAAGCGTCCTGATTAAACAAAAAAATAAAGTCAATCGTCTTTTAATGTTTTTATCCAAAACACTTAAATGAAAAATCTACAAAACCATGTTGTTGTATGACACTCAAACCTGCTTTTTACTGATTACTAAAAACTGTGGACATGAATACGATGCGTCAATTTGAGTACGGCCTACAAAGGAGTATGGCATGTTAACCACAGTCTATTCCATTTTTGCCAATATAAAAACATAATCCTAAAAAAAGACTAGGATTAATACCTTAGTTGTAGCCAGATTTCACAGGCTGGTTTAGACGTTCAATACCTAAATATCTACGACTGAATCTGCTAAACAGATATCCCTTAACTCATTAAAGCTCCAGAATCATATTTAAGATGAAAACAAACCAGTTCCAAAGATGTTAAAAAGCAGGTGCAGTCAAAACATCTATGCTCGGTGCCAATCGAAATGTGGTGTTTACTTACCAAAGATGCCTTTCAACAAAGGTCTAAGAAAGAAGATGGCGCTATTACAATAGGCCTTCGATGACTTGCAGTGCTAGCGAAGAGTATTGTAGGTAGTACATACCTGTACACGCAATAGTTCAAATCTCCATGCAATGTATTGATGATTCAAAAGAATTACAAACGTTTAATCATTGGTGGCGGTAAAGGAGGTTAAGTCAGGGCAAACATGTAGATTGATTCCAGGAGGCAAACGTTACAGTTATCTCAACATATTCCAACACAAAAGGATCGGTTTAACCACTGCAAAATGTACCCTTTGAATGTCTGTCAACAACAGATCATTTAAAATATAGAACTTCTTAAATTTTAATTTTACAAAAGTAGACTGGACTAGGGAGAACAATAAAAAACCAAACAAGTTTGCTCACAGTATAAAATGGTTCTACCTCCAGCAAAAATGACTACTACCGCAAATTGCTTCACCTGCCATGCATCTCAAATTTCATGTTTAGCGAACACCGTCCTACCTCGTGGGAAGTTAGTAAACAAGTTTATTGTGATAGTGATTATTGGCTATTTGGACTGAATATTTGATTATTGGCTATTTGGAGTTCAAATTTCATAATTCATTAACTCATAAATAAACCAAATAGCCATGTAAACTGTGATAGAAAGTTCAACGTATAAACCAATGACAAACACTGATAACAACTTGTAGCACTTGAATTATCTACCAATATTTGTTTGTTTTTTCAACGAATTTTTGTTGTTGTCTTAGAAAGAGATTTGGGCTGACTCTTGCAGTACAATGCCTTATTGACTTAGATAGAGATTCGGGCTGACTGGCACAGTACCATGCCTGGTTGACTTAGAGAGAGATTCGGGCTGACCCGTGCAGTACCATGCCTTTTTACTTAGAGAGAGATTCGGGCCGACTCATACAGTTCCATGCCTGGTTGACTTAGAGAGAGATTCGGGCTGACTCGTACAGTACCATGCCTGGTTGACTCAAATCCCTTATTTTTGGCGGGGGGGGGGGAGGGAGGAGCGGAGACTAACTTTTGTCTTTCATGCAATTATTTATAACATTAAAACAAAACATGAATATTTGAGCGTAAATCTGTATTCAGTGAATCATATAAGTACATTTCTATAGTTGGATAAACTTAAAGACTTTGTGAGGTTTGCAGAATGACGAACCTGATCAAACCAAAGATGGTACTTTTGATGAATGTTAAGTTTATATACATGTTCCTTCGGGCATAAGTACTGCGGCAACATTTCAAACGGTATGGTTCTGACTAATCATGATCATTTACTTATATTGAGGAGCGTTCAAGAAGATAAGGATGAGGTTGCGGTCGATGTTTGAGCACCAGAGTGTTAAGAAAAGGGTCGACGTTTGAGCACCATAGTGTTGAGGTGAGGGTGTCGACGTTTGGGCACCATAGTGTTGAGGTTGAGGTAGATATTTGGGTACCATAGTGTTGAGGGTGGGGTTGACGTTAGACACCATACTGTTGAGGGTTAGGTTGATATTTGGGCAAAATAGTGTTGAGGGTGGAGTTGACGCTTATACACCATACTGTTGAGGGTGGGGTAGACGCTTGGGCAGAAATGACCATCATATATCTTTCTAGCTCATTTGGGGAAAATATAGATAACTATTGTTTTCTCTGTTAGCTGTGGTTAGGCTAGTCCATTTTTAGTCAAACAAGTAGATCGAAAGTAATTTAAAGATGACATGTAAATATCTGACTTATCGTATGGCATACAGCACTAAGACAAGCTAACAGTATCGAACGCAAAATGGGACAATCTTTCGGTAACAAATATATATTTACATATAATTACATTACATTATTTGTTATGCTTGAAATACCGTTGTCACAATTAAGATGATATACAACGCTAATATCAAGTAACTTGCATTTCAAAGTTTTAATCTCTTGTTTCAATGCCGTTTGTATTTCACATCTTCTAATTGGATATACTAGGAAACTGCTTGGGTGGGTTTAATTTATTTCACTAATTTTCTGCTTGAAACAATTACCGAATTTGAAAGGATATAAGAAAGAGCAGTCTAGATTTTATGATAGAAACGACAAAAGAAAATATTCAAATACGATTAAAAATGTTTAATTTCGAAATTTTCTGTTGATCAATAATACGACTCATTAATTACTCGTATTAAGTTTTATCATGACGAAAATTAATTGTATTTCAAATAACACCGATGTTAACGCAAACTAAGTTCTTTTCTAGCATTTATTACTTGTAAGCTTTATATTAGAAATATATTTAATAAATTCCAGATAAATACTTTAAACAATCAGTTATTTTGTTATGAAGCAATAATATAGCTTAAAAACAACGCAATAATATAGAGCAAGTTAAAAGGAAAACTGTAACAGTCTTTACTTTTAAGATGGGGTACTTTCAGCACTTTTTAAGATGAATACAATTATTTGTATTTTCGATTGCATTGATTTAACACATATAAAGTTATTTCTTTAGTATTTACTACTGTAAAGCTTTATATTAGACATACGTTTTACATAAATTCCATATCAGTACGAACAAAAAACCAGCAATTATTTTTATGAAGCAATACGTCAAAAAGTGAAAGCTGAATAAAAGCAGAGTGATATAGAGCAAATCAAAAGCAAAACCAAATTGGTCTTTTACTTTAAGATGTGGAACTTTTAAACTCTTTTAAAAAAAAACACTTAATTAGATTTCAAATTACACTGATTTAACACAAATTAAGTTATTTCTTTAGCATTTATCACTTAGAAGCTCTATATAAAGAACGAAGACAGTACATAAATTCCAAATAAATACTACTTTTTTTTAAATTCTGTTAATGAAGCACTACGCTAAACAAATATCAAAACTTTAAAACAAAAGAAAACAATAATATAGAGTGCAAAATCAAATGCTAAAAAGACAGAATTTGTAAAACAAAATCAAATGAAAAAAAAACTTAAATGTTTATTTCGAGATCTTTTACCTAATGGATAATGTTATATGAATCTCTTAATTGAGTGTGTACAGTTTACCGTTACTCATCAATGAGATTAACTATAACCACATGTCACAAGAACTTGATAAGAGTTTTGACGTCATTTAATGAGTGTCATCCATCACTCATTATTCTTTCTTATCTAATTATAACAATTATAAAATTATACACATATGAGATTATCAATTTGATACAGACTTGGTCTGTATGAGAACTTGTCTAAACAATTAGTTTGTATTTGTCCTGTACTAATACACTTAGAATTCATTTAACACACTCCGTCAATAACATGTCAGTGAGTAGGGAGCTGGTCACGTATCAACTGAAGACATAATATCACCAATCAGGCTAAGTTAGCTAACTACTTTGAATCTTCTGTACGTCTGCTGTTTGTTTTGTATCTGTCATTAGTTAACCTTTTCGATTGGCTTGAAGATTTTCATCTCTGGGAGTTCAATGTTTTCTGCCATTCGGAATCCCTGATGAGTAAAATAATACATTTTTTTAAAATTCTGTTAATGAAGCACTACGCTAAACAAACATCAAAACTTTAAAACAAAAGAAAACAATAATATAGAGTGCAAAATCAAATGCTAAAAAGACAGAATTTGTAAAACAAAATCAAATGAAGAAAAAAAAACTTAAATGTTTATTTCGAGATCTTTTACGTAATGGAAAATGTTATATGAATATTTGTAATGTTTAAAAAACTAATTTTAACAATAATAATGCATATTACTTTCACATTTTACTGATATGATGTATAATAGGTCTTATTGTTTTTCCTTACATACTCTAAAATATTCTAGGCAAAACATTTGTATTTATCTTCAACAAGTTGAGTAAGTTCTTTCTACCGTTAAACATTACTCAACTTCCCCATTTGACCTTTGTTTTCTTTCTACTTGGGAAGGCGTCTTAGCTGGCTGAGGTAAAAGAAAAACTCAAGATTTTCTTTTAATCTCTAGGCATTGTGACCAGATTAAATTTAAAAACAAATTGGAAGGATTTAACCAAACATCAACGGATATCATGAGCTCATAGTTAACCGACCATTTCCCTACGGGCACTCATCTCAGTCCAGAACCTACTATATTTTGAAGAATTCCCAAGTTTGCAAATATAAAATGTGGACATTTGAGAAACAAAAAATAGTTAACATTTTCAGATGAAGCAATCGAAAGTTCGAAATATTAAATGTGAACATTTATAACTTGTTTAAACTATAATTTTCACAAGAATAAGTGACACCAAATGTTAAACATTTGACAAAAAAAGTCGGTACCAAGTCAACATTTCTATAGAATAGTGGAAATCTGAAGTTAAGATAATTAAAATTTAAAGTTGAGAAGAAATCTCGATGAAAGGAAGTTGCAATGCTGATGTACCAAACTAAATTCTAGATAAATAGGATAAAAGTTGTGCAAAACTTGTCGAGCTAGCGAGAAAATTAGTAATTTGGCAATTAATGAGATGGAATTTCCATAGTCTTATTTGGGCTAGCATAAAAACTCAATGCCCTTATGTAGAACATCACCGATCCTCTCTCATCGGACCTCTTCCCCTCAATTGCTGTAGCTGTATCTACGCTACCGAACTAGCAATTTGGACCTTATTTGACGAAGGGAGAGATAAAATCAAACCAAATTTAGTCTACAAATATATGGTTAGGCTTCAACCAGTGTTATCACAAAACACATTTTCACTAGTT
The DNA here is from genome assembly GCA_020650975.1 of Apostichopus californicus. Lineage (NCBI taxonomy): Eukaryota > Metazoa > Echinodermata > Holothuroidea > Aspidochirotida > Stichopodidae > Apostichopus > Apostichopus californicus. The sequence goes on from JAIPMN010018931.1 coordinate 17,657, forward strand.
CTCTTCATCGTATCATTGCGAGGCCAGAATATCTGAATTGGGGTAGCTTCGTGCATTTGCGGATTAGAAATTTGATGAAGGAAAGAGCTCATTGAAGTCAACTATCGTGTAATTGGTTTGGGGGTCTTCCTTAGGATTAAGATCATATTGTTAGTCCTGTATTCACCCTTCCCCCTGTACAGTCTTGTGACACAAACATTTTAGCATCGAGATTTCTCATGCTCTTAATTGAGTGTGTACAGTTTACCGTTACTCATCAATGAGATTAACTATAACCACATGTCACAAGAACTTGATAAGAGTTTTGACGTCATTTAATGAGTGTCATCCATCACTCATTATTCTTTCTTATCTAATTATAACAATTATAAAATTATACACATATGAGATTATCAATTTGATACAGACTTGGTCTGTATGAGAACTTGTCTAAACAATTAGTTTGTATTTGTCCTGTACTAATACACTTAGAATTCATTTAACACACTCAGTCAATAACATGTCAGTGAGTAGGGGCTGGTCCCATATCAACTGAAGAAATAATATCAGCAATCATGCTAAGTTAGCTAACTACTTTGAATCCTCTGTAAGTCTGCTGTTTGTTTTGTTTCTGTCATTAGTTTACCTTTCGATCGGCTTGAAGATTTTCATCTCGGGGAGTTCAATGTTTTCTGCCATTCGGAATCCCTGATGAGTAAAATATAATATGAAATTTCAATTAGTTATATTTCAAGCAGCCACAAACAGGTTTACCTACCAACTTTATTCTATAACTTAAAAACAACAGAGTTCCTTAATGGCGAGACGGCCATTTTGTTTTGAGATTCTTCATTGTCTTGAAGGTCATTCTTACTTCCCTTGCCTTTGAAACATTCCTATCAAGATAAAATTCTAAATTAAACTAGTCGATTGCATTACATTAAACTAATCGTGTTACAAGAAATACAAATCTATTAACTAAAATTAATAATTTTTCAACAGTCCTTTTAAATGTCTCTTGCATTTAATTGTCGGCTAACATTACACACGAGTTGTTAACAAGTAAAATTACCTACCTGTAGTAGTGGCGGAAGTTGTTCAACTAAACGGGGAAAAACATACAAGAACAAAGTAAGTAAGAATACTAAATACCACTGCTTTTAACATGCTTACTTGATTCTCTACTGTTATCTGACCTTTGGTTTCAATCTGTACAATGTAACACTATATATATAGAATACATACACGTCAGTATATAAGATGTACTTGGGCAAGTATCATAGACATATTGTCTGGATTTCTGCAATAGCTTCACAACGATAAAATATTGTCAATGTGAGAGTTGTTTTTGTGTCTATCAATTGTCTAATATTTTATTATATTAGTTTTGCATTAAGATGCAGGCATTATTCATATACTATAGCATGATATTAAATATATTACCATGCAACTATAAAGCGAACAGATACTCGATTGACATTACTTAAATGTTAAGGACATATTTATATGTCCATGACTAAGGTATACATTCCTATGTTTACTTTGAGGAGGGAGGTGGCTGCATAATGCCTAATACGATATCACTCGAAATGAAACGTAATGTATCTTTACTGATTTCACTGGTGACTGACAATCACTGAATATTCAGCATTGTTGAAAACATATCGACATTTATGTGCGAATGTCATACCTCTTTGGAGTAATCCGCATCCGTCAATACTTCTCCAATGGCCTTCCTCTGTTAATAAAAAAAAAGACAAAAGTCTTTAAATAAAAATCTTTTCCACCTTTTAATGACTTCAATGTACCTCTCTCTAATGGATTGTCTCCATAGTGACGAGAACTGTAGAATACAGGTAGGGAGCGAAACCTTGAAAAGGAAACATGACTCCTTTGAAAATCATGTTCTGCCATTTGACTCGAATGTGTGTAATACAAACAGTAAGTAGCTGGTAACTCCCTGATTAAATACATTAATAATATTTTGTTACTTTGATTTTATTTATTTATTTGACAAAATAAACACATATGTGTGTTGCTACCTATATCTTCCACGTCCACCATAAATAATTGTATGCACCCTCTCAAGAGAAGCGTACGGAGCAAGTGCGCAATGAATGTTACATAACTCTCGCATTTCAACTGCCCTCACGATCGCTAAAAGCAGAAACCGTGGACATGGTTCTAATGATTATCTGTTAATTATTGTTATAGTTCTTGTTTGGAAAGTTGAAGGGGTCGCTATATTTTTGGAAGAGTTCATGTTTGTTGATATCTCCGGGTTCTTGTACTTCGGAATGGTGTTGTTTCTAATCATTTCACATAAAAACTTACCTTTAAACGTAATATTATTTAATCATTACTTTCCCTCCCCCCCCCCTCTCCAAAGGCTTCCAATGGTGTTGAAAAGTGGCGTGGGAATTGGAAGGGTGCTACCGTAGTAATGACGATATTCGTCCCTGACATAATGCAAATATCACTCGACTGAATCAATTGTCCGGAGTTGTGCCCTCTACACCAATCCCTCCCTTTTGCCCACGGAACTGGTTCTCAACCTTCCGCAATTGGACAAAAACTATCACTTTGTTTAAATATTCAGACGTTGGATGAGCGCACTCTTTAAGAAATTTATTGTTTATACTTTGTAACTTTTCATCACTCCCGCAGAGTCCTGTCTTCCGCCCCTTAGTTTAATTAAAAACGCTGCATAAAACATTCATAGCAATGCACATTCACTGATTTGTTCCCGAAGTTTTTCGCTATTCTAGGTTTTGATAGAAAAATTCAAAAACAAGCAAATTTGCTACAACTCTTATTTGCGATGTGCAAAATGTTCACATCACACAAGTTATTTGGCAAAGTTTACATAATTTCTTTTACAGCAGTTATTTTTTGAAACCAGTGGATTAAGTGATATAATTTTGCAGTATTTAGCACAAACCACCTTGTATGAATGCAATGTGTAAATGCATGGGGTTTTAATAGGACACTTACAGACCTATTAGGCATTTCTAATTTAAGCTTAAAGTAAATGAATAAAAAGAAATTATTACAGGAAATAGCGATTCAGTTAGATAATCCAGCTCCCAACGGCCAGACTGGAGATTTAGTCGGTAATCACGATTGCCATACCCGTAAGGATGCCAGACAACTACGAAAGGAACAAAATAAGTTTATCTTATTTTACAAAATAATGTAGGGTTATTTGGAGTTTGACGTTATCACATTAGATCATCATACAAAAAAAAACTAAATGCAGGACTTAACTGTTTATATTAGATCAAGCCGTGATTATAATGTACGTGAACATAATTTATATGTGAAAAATAACTTCCTTAATAGACTAACATTTAACTTTCCATTGCATAGGTGCACTGCACGCAAACTTCACCCACCCACACAATTCACTAACTAGTGACAAGTCTGAGATCAGAATTTGTAAGGTATCAGTTAGAATTGAAAATGTTACATGATAAATTCAATTATTGTATACAAAATTATATGAAACCTTCTTTGGATTCCATGTGTGAATTGAAACGAATTAAAACATAATAATGACCAATGTAATTGATCGATAGAAAGGTAAAATATTATCTTTACTGTACCTTCTACCTCCATTGCATTCAATTTGAAAAGATAATCACCGGTAGGTACATAAGGAGGGACCAAACAGTTATAAAATCTGATGAAAACGAAATGATATTAAAATTAATCATGAAAGAAACGCTGTATGTTTGAGTGTCAAAGAGGATGGGAGGAGTCGTTCCTTTATTAAAGAGACTCGGTTCAACTTAGACTATCATAACTGTTTATCTTCAGTTTGCCAGCGAAATCAAACATTTACCAAATTTATTGATGACGAGTACTTGAATTATAAATGCCTCATATCTTTGTCTAAATACATCCTAATGTGTTGTTATTGTTTCAATTAGATATATTCTTGTTAAGCTTAAACTAGGGCCTCATATCTTCCTATTTCAAACTAGTTTAATTTTTCTGAAGAATATATTATAACATTTTGTGTTTGTCTGTCTCAGTTTGTTGTCTTTATTTTATTTTCCCTTTAATCATATTCCTTACCTTTTTTTTTTTTTTTTTTTCCTCCTCCATATGTATTCACGATCACTTCACATGGTACACATTAAAATTATA
>JAIPMN010018932.1:0-20312 GCA_020650975.1 Apostichopus californicus
TATCCAAATCTATGCAAACTCATCCATTTGTGTGTCCTTCAACAGAGCACATGTAGAGATCATAAATGTTTTGATATCATCTTCAGATGATAATTATATGACGGTTAACCATGTAACATTAATTACATCCCACAGTAGTGTATATTATATTAGTATTGAAGGATATTAATATAAACAAAGCGTTCTGCATTATAGAGTTTTTGAATAGGGAGATGGGGAATCGGTGTTCGTTCAGATATTCAAATGGCATATTCTCTATGTCTGCAGTGATGTTGAACAGGCACCTACAGTACTTGACGAGCTGGCATAGGTAACAGGTCTGAGTCATGTCGGACTGAGGGGTGGACATGAAGTGGTGGTCTGCAGGAATCGCTGCAAAAATGACAAACCTGCCCCGTACTTCTGAATGAGAAGGCTTGGAGCAAGATGGTACTCACTGACGATAATTACAGGCTTTTAAAATGGGAAAAGAACTATATGAAGTATTCTGACCACTTCATTGGGACGTTGAATCAAGCTTAACTGCAGTTAACTGTACTAATTTACTTTACCCTCAGACAGCATACTTCAATATCAGCTGTAGATTTAGATTTTAATGTACTTTCCAAGGCAATCTCAGCATGGTAATTAATGCTGCAGACTGCTAAATGTATTCAACATGATTTCTATACTAGTTACTGTGACTTCTTGCTGTTTCACACCAAGTACAATTGTATATTATGATGAGCTGCGTTGCAAGGAATGTTGCTTCATTGTGCTATGTACACACTGGACCGAAGCAAGAACAATACCGGTCTCTCGTCAGTCCTGACGTACGCCTGCCGTATGTTGGGATGACACCTGCGTAGAGAATCACAATAGGCCATACACAAACAAGCACATCTGGACCTGTCTGTTGGAGTACAAAAGATTGACGTGGAGGTCTTCCAGCGCGTGCGACCGAGGTGTCAGCGAACTGCCCCAACTCGTGAAAACTCGCAAGATGCAGGGTTGCAGACAAAATATCTTACACTTGCGAAAAAATTTGCAGAATGCGGCTTTCACAGGTTTGGATCTAACAACGGGAAACCCTCAGTTGTTTTCAAATTGTTTCAAGTCCCAGTTTCCCCTCCCATCTGCTGTCAAAATTGGCAGATATTATAGCTTGTTGGCATGGCTACAAACCTGGAATGTCAAAAATGGCCCCATCCTTTAATTGGCACATCTGGTATTCCTAGAAGTTTGTTTTAGGTTGTTAGCTCCTTCAGCGACTTAAGCTTAATAAAAAAAGAAATAAAAGTGTGACAGTCGACTTGAGGTGAAAATACAAAAAAATTTGTTTAAGTAATCCAGGGTTCTAAACCTTGGGAGTTTGGATTTTAGTCTGTCAACGAACAATGTCTTCTAGGGAATTGCTATCCAAACTGGAACCACCTGGTTTTTCAGTCTTGCAGATCCCTTGTTTTCACCGACAGTTGGACTAAAATAATGCCAACGAACATTACACTGCCAAATTTTGTCCGTCAATAAACAATATTATCGTTTCTTGTTAACAAATTTTGTCTGTCAGGCCGAACAAGACCTTTGTATATTTCATTTGGACTTAAACTCATTAATTAGTCAAACTTGCTGAGGACACAAAATTCCTTATATTTTGAACCAATTCAGTGGAAATTTTCTTATCCTGTTATCCATAGTCTTTTGTATTCATATGTAAAGATCAATACAGTATAACCAGAAAAGACTTTATCATCTGAAGTGCAGCTTGTCAATTTTTGGGGAACTAGTAAGGAACTATATAAAAGCGCCCTCTGTTGATTTAGTGCATGGCTGGAGATCATTGGTAATCACAGAATCAGGAGTTTGAACCACCAGCACATCCTCAGGAATCTATTCGGTATCAAAGGGCTTAAATTTATATACCAGCTACCAGTTAACCTACGTCCCGACAAAACGACAGATATATACCGGTGCTGTGGACGAGTGGATAAAGGCGGTGACATTTGAAGCAAGGGGTTCGATTCCCTGCCGGGTCATAGTAAAGTGGGTTTTTCATCCAAGAGCAATCTATGGTTTACCCATCTGAAATGACTTTTGAGATTGAAAAGATTCCAAACTTGAGTTAAAATGTTGAACTGGAAGCCACCCGAGGTGTAAGTTGTAATCCATAAGCCCTTGCAGGTTTTTCCCACATTTGTGGTCGCTAAAGGGTTGTAAAAATGACTGCTGCTTATTATTATTATTATCTCTGGAGTAACGTATCCAGCACAACCAACCTGCAGATCTGTTTGTATGGGCTCTGCTTTAAAGCATTGGTACAAGCATGCATGATTAAATGCTTCACAATGCATGCTATTATTAAGTTGGATAAATATCGTTACAAAAGGAACGATTAACCGCATACCAATCTATTTTCATACATCAATGATCACTAACGTTTCTGTACATATTTTTGAAAAATGCACCTCAACACTAGTAACTCAAAAGAACTACACAGAGCGGGCTTCTATGATTCACACGATTTTTCTATGCAATTTTATATTAAACATTGTTAGTGAAAGGACCCAGCTCCTATCCTATTCCCCCTCCCCCGCTCCGCCCTCTATCCCTCCCCCAACATATCTATATAAATACATACATGCATTTCCTTGCATAATTCAACATCGGTTTCTGATGTAATATTACCAAACCCAGGTTACATGTCAAACTTGTTCTTGCACAAGAATGTGTTTTCACCTCTAATAAAGTCTCAGTGGAATATATATATTGCATTGATAAGCGAAAACAATTTAAAGCATTTTATAATGTCAGGGTAATGTCCCTGATCTAGCGTGATACTATATATATATTGTACTACCACATGCAGTACATACTATATAAATATGCCTAATATAGCATCTGTTAATATTGATGAAAACACCCTTCCACATTCTTGACGAGAGGCTCGGCTATGCATAAAACAGCAGCTGGAACGAACTGCAGATCAAAGGTCTCTTTATTTATTGAACGATTTGCCTCAGAGAAAGAAAGTCAAATGAGCGTACAGTAACATTGTTACAACTTGTCATTATATGTATGTTTTGAACGTATGTCTTGCATGTATGTTTTGCAAAATTGACAGCAAAAAGAGTATAGTGTGGGATGCAATGCTGTACCTCCCGGAACGAAGTTCATTACCTCAGTTTATATTTTATTTAAAGATTATAAGGTTCAGAGAGTATGGTAACTAGCTGTCAAGCCGGCTTGTTTGTTACATTCTCTCATCACCGAATATGCAGAATAATTTATGATCGTACTTAATTGAAAACTTCTGGTTACACAAGAACAGTATTTCTTGGCTTGAAGGGTTGAATCTGTATCACCAACACTTGAAAAATATAAACAGTAAGTTTGTGAAGACAGCATATATACTACCATATACAATGACTAAATAGCACAATAAAATATGGAAGTCACACAGAAAGACTTTAATATAATTTAGTCAACAATTGGAAATTTTAAGTTTAAATAGTACAACACACAAATAAACTTGTATCTTTCAACAGTTATGAAACGACAACTAATAAAAAAAAAAGTAGTAAGTATTTGAATACATCATATGTATAGACCTACTGTAATGTGCCTGTCAGCCATAAATACACTAGAACCAATGCTTGAGAGGTTCTCATAATATCTGCCTAAAAATCAGCTTTACGGAATGTCTAAATTCATTACTTGTAGTGGATCTCAGGATTTCATGGAATGGGAGGGGGGGGGGGGGCTAGGGTACAAGTACTGGTAGATACAGAGGTTTGCACTAAAATAGCAATGCATTAGAAATTGAATGATGTATCCGTAAATAGAAACCTTGGAATTGCCTCAAACCAAGCACATGTTTCCAGTAGTAATGTACCTTGCCGTGAATGAAATTGTTTGCAACTTACATTTAGTGCCAACGCCATTTCACAATTGTAGCCTCCCCACCCCTACCCCGCCCCACTGCCCTCCCCCCTCCTCTTTGGATCCTCCTTTGAGTGCTGTCCAGCTGCTTTCATAGAAATGTAATATATAAAGTTCAGTGTGCTACAGTATATTGTTTCACACTTTCAACACCTTCTACAACATTGACAGGAAACATCACTTTAATACAGTCTGTCAGGAGCTATCCTTCTAGGCTAAGATTAAACCAACCTATGAGGCCCCCCTAAATGATATGAATATTGCCACACACAGTCAATGCTTCCCTAAATGGCATAGATGCATACAAGTTGTCCATTACTGGTAACCCAACTCTACAACGTATATACAGAGCTTAATTATATCCAACTTCAATATTACTCATTACTTGCCGTTTACAACCAAAATGGAACAGAATTTTTTCATCTGTTTATGTTTGACTATACCTGATCGTTCTTTCTAGTTATTTCGACTGAAAATGAATTACCGTACTTCAAAAATCTGATCATGAACGAGTACTGAATATTATGCTATATTACTTTTAATTATTTATTTCAGTGTAACTTCAAAACATGTTAAAACAATGTGCTGTAGTCTGTAGTGAACAATGTGTTGGCTAATAATTTGCCATGTTATATGGGATAACTAATTAATTATAACTAATAAATGAAATATAATGATAAGATGGAATAACTGTACGATGCAGTAAATAGACTTCATCACATAGCAGAGTAACTAGAATGTACTTAGAAGGCTAGATGTATGGTGCTGGACAACATTCAGTAGTACTGTATATATCTCGTACAGTAAGTACTGTTAAGTGAAAGACGGCCATTCTTCGCAGGCTTTTAAGGCCACGGACTGCTAGACATAAATTATGAGAACAGTCCCTATGATCTACAAACATGTACTGTACTGTACTTTACTGTACATAATGACTGTGTTCTTATCCATACCGATTGCAAGGTTAATAAACTGAACAGAGAAAAGAAAATTTATCACTGCTCCAACCTGACGATTGGTTGTGCTTCTCCTTACAATGTAGCAAGTATGCACGTTTGTAAACATGTCTAACAGCACTGTATACACACTTACATACAAACATATAATATGCTCAATAAAAGTCTCAGGCTCAGCTAATGAAGCAGTTGCAGAAGGAATAAACTTTCACAACAGAGCTAGAGGAGTAAGATAAGGAAGACAACTTTGGTTACCTGTAGATTAAGGGATACCCAGAAATCACAATTTTTTTCAGGGTTTAAAACAGGGCTAACCAGGTTGAGCTCGTCATAATGGGGGTCAAATTTATGTTTAAACCAAATTTGTATGTTACATCTAGAGATAATAACAAAGAGGATGGCACATACAGACAGATTTTTTTTTCTAAAATTGGAAGCAGGAAAGGCACAAACACAAACAAGAGTGTATTGATGATCTTAAAGTCTCAGTACGTGTTTGCCAAATTTAAACTTTGACCTTTCCAGCTTACTGCACTAAAAGCTCAGTGAAAATGACACCGTTCTATGCAATTTCCATATCAATATTCATTATTTTGATTGAGTTATCTGCCGTTAAACATTTTGAGCTGAATAAATTTGCCAGATTTATTAACACGTCTGTAGATTCTACAAACCTCAATCAAAATTTGCAAGCCCCGCCCAATAGATAATGCGCCAATCAAATCTCTCTGGTTTGTTTATGACCGTTAGGCCTAGGACTACTTTCACTTTTGTGGCTAGCCTGTGTTAGGTCCTTTCTCTTGAATAGTATCTTTCTTTTGGTCTTACCAATGAAGCTTGTGAAACTGTGTCATTTCCTTCCACTGCAATGAATAAACAGAAGTTTTCAGTCATTTTCTCCTTGCCATTGGCTACAAAAAGTGGAGGATACATACATAGGTTACATTTGTGTAATGAATATGCTGGTATGGGCGGTCGCAGTTATTTTACGGTAAATCATTCACGCCATAAAGGGCCATTTTTCTTTCTTTTGATTGCGACAGATTTTCTCCATTAAACCCACCTGGTCAGAGTGCATTTAGAATAAGAAACATTGAATCTGCTTCGGAAGTTTGTTTTCCGAAAGTTCATCAGCAAACACGTACTGAGTCTTTAAGTTCAAATGATTATCTCTACACAGATCAATTCCGTGGAGGAACAGGTTCAAAAAGGAGCAACACTTCATGTACTGTACAATAAAAATTTATTTAAAACGTGCAAATACACAAGGTTGTCACAAAATTATGAAAATTTATTCAAAAATTGTCAAAAGAAATATTGGAATTAGCATGTTAAACTTTGTGAGCATTTTAGGCATTGCTTACATGTACAGCAATTGTTAAATCGGACAATAGAAATCCTGATACAATAAATCATGACAATTAAAGCTAGTAAATAGATTGGTGATTGCTGACAAAAAAAGGCCTTTGTTGTAACCTGCTGATTTAGAGATTATCAATAATGTCAAACTCCATCACACAATGATTTAAAGTCAAAGGATATAAAGTAGCTCTTGAAAGCCAAAATGGACCTTTATTGATTAACTAAAAGAACAGTCAATCATCCAATATTATTAATTGTTCAACCAATTAAACCATCCACCGGTCTCTTGGATGTGTCCACATATATCTGTCAGTCTACAAAACATTTTTATCAAAAGGCCTTTGGTCTTATCACACAAAAAGCATAGAATGCATTTCTAAGGGGAAATATTGATCTGTGTATAGCAAAAGGTTCAACTGAAGAATTCATCCCAATAGAAGTTTTAAGCTACCAATGAGAAAAGAGATTTTCACACTCTGGAAGAGCTTTTGTGTCAATAGTTCTAACCATGGCCAACATTCATGTGAAAGTTAGAGATATTTTTGTTTCTTTGACTTTGTGTGAACTGTCGGTACTGCATATATGTATTGATTTCTGGATTAAAGTACTTATGGTATACAACTATCGGTGCTTTAGGACCACGCTATTTGCGAGGCATTCAATCACCAAGACACGCAGCTCTTCGCAGGGAGAAAAGCAACTGGTTCATGACCTTGCTTTTGCTTTCTTAGATAATATGAGATGACCAATAAATTTAATTCATTTCTTTCAAAAGTATTGTTGATGGCTGTAATATAGGATGTTGAAATCACCTTGGAAAAATAGGAGATCGGGGTGGGGGAGATGGGAGGTGCAGGTTAGAACATGTTTTTCTAATCTTAAGTATCAAGCAGTTCTTCAAAAATCATAAGCTCTATTAAGGAAACATCATCAACAAAAATAATGTGCAAAAAGAGGGCGCAATTAGTAGGTACTGCCAACAACTTACAAGTGAACTGTTTAAATCCATCCATTACAACCAAGATGATACAGGCTATAGCTCACCCTTTGTGATGGATAATCTACTATAATGTACAGAACTTAACAAAGAAAACAATTCTGATTATCATTTCAATTATATTCTAAATGGATGTAAGGAACTACAAATTATATTCCCAATCTTAGCTTTGTACTATATTTAGCTCAGAAAGCAATAAAAGTAGATTTGTTTAGACTCAGGTGGTGAGTTTCATGTGTTCTTTCATCATGAAAAGCATTATAGTTTCACACAGAAAACCATTTCCCAGTTTATACTTACAGTATTGTTAATTCCAAGTGGCAGTTTGATTAACTTGTTTAGCTTCAATTGCTATGAACAACTATTTCTACCTTAACAAAATAAGAAACCAATGTTGTTGATACGTATTGCTCAAATAACTTAAAATGCAATTGCTCAGCCTCTAAATATAATAACATGACAATACAACTACTTCAGTGATAACTAGATAATATATTTTTGATTTTACAATGAGGATGCCATGGGTCCCTAACTAAAAAAAAAAAACTTGAGACAAGCTTCCAGTTGAACCATGATATGATGTTTCCTTAATGCATACTTTCAACAAGCACACAAATTCCAGAAAAAATAATCCCCAACTTCTCTCCCTGGTACTTTCATGGCTTTTGACCTAACAGCATTGTTACTAACCTGCGTCCAGGGATGCAATGTTTTTGTCCAGGAACCCAACATCTTTAAATTGCTTGTGTCCCTAGGACGCAAACCTTTTTTTTTTGAGAAACAAACCCCAAGTAGGCACCCTCAACTAGGTCAATGGAAAACATAACGTAACGCATTTTTGAATGAACATCTTTCATTCTTTCTTTTAAGAAAACCACAACTTCTTCTGACAAGAACCAAAATTTTTCAATATCCTACAGATCATTGAAATAGTTTGAAAATAAATATATCATAACAAGCAACCGCAAGGTACAGGGTTAACAACACTCCATTACGGAGATTTTCATGCTAAATATATGCAATGATGCTTTTCCAAAATTCCCATGATTTGATTGGCTAATAGTCCCTATCCATTGTCTGGAAACAGATCTTGCATCTGTAGTGCTCAACGAAGTATGTCGTTTAACAACAATTTCTTGCAACGTTACTTTCCCCTGTGTAGAGATAACAAAGTTTGTGGTATAGGCTATCATATGTGTGCACTCAAATATCATAACATGTTGCCTTGTTGTCACATCTAGAGCACATCACTTTTGACAACAATCTCTCCTGGTATGAAGATGCACTTCAATTGTTTCTGAGACTATCACCTCATATTTGAATCATTGTTTTGATCAGAAAATGTTGTGGGTTGAGTCAATCTATGAATTTTTTCGCTGTCCAATTGACCATGTGCTTCAGTAAATTTTTTGGGTACAACGTTCGTGTGTAAACTTCTGTACTTCCTGCATCATCAAAAGTAGCCATTGAAGTTTTTTTTAATCGACATTGCGTAAAAAGCTAAATTCACATACAGGTAGGCCTCCTATAATTTTGTTAGAGATGATTGTTTGCAAAGAGCCCAGGATAAATGTTGGATCAGGTTTGAGGTTTTGAGCATGTGTAGTTGAAAATGAAGTTTGAACAGGCCTATGTACATGCAGTAGTACAGTGAACTGTGTGGAATTAAGCGAGAGATATGCACACTGTAGGTACAGGGATTTGGTGCGTAGGGAAGTACAAGGGCGGATGAAGGGGGTGGGGGTAAAGTTGGTTGAAACGGCAGGGTGAAAGAGAGAGGGGGCAATTGCATTTTGGGGGTTTCTGTGATATAATTACTATCAAAGCTGTCAGTCAAACTGGCTATGTGTATAGTGTTGGGGTTAGGCTAACCCCTTTCTGCAGTCTGTCAAATATGAAACCACCAAAAATGTTAAAAGTTCCTTCAAAGACCATGCATATCTTCTTTAACTCTTTACTACAATGTGGAACTGTGAAAGCAAGATCATTTCAGATGTGAGTAGGTTAGCCTATGCCTTCAGGCCCTAAGTAGTAGCATGGACATGGACAATTCCGGACACCTAAGCCTTAAAACACCCCAAAACTATATCTATTTGGTATAAATCACCTGAAAATATACTTGATATGGTGGGAGAAGTATGTTATAGTACGATATACGGCCAAACTTTCTTTCCTGCAAACTGTTTTCACGTTGTATTCCACGAAGATTCTTGTGATTGTGGAACTGGTATTTCTTTGCTCGAGTATTGATAATAATCGGACACACAGTCCCACAGTGTGGCGCTGGTGATAAAATTGGTGGCGCAGTTGCTCTTTCAGTAATTATAACAGACATCATAGATCTCCGCCATTTTATTGACAAATATGTAAGTATTTACTTGCACACGGGTCATTTTGTACTTTTTGGTGAAATTTGGCTCTTCCTGTAGGTTGTCATGGTGAAATCGTGCATTTCTTATGGGTGTCCGAAATTGTCAGTGTTCCGAAATTAGCGATACTGACTATAATAGTGGAGTAATTTATGACTTAATAATAACGAACTGGCAACTCTTATTCATTGTCAAATGAATTCCTCAAATTGTTATATCTCCTTCTGCAAATAGCAGTCATTAAAATGTTTTCATATTCTTTTCATTGGACAAAAATAACCAACAGTTAAGCTTTCTAATTTACAGTTGTACAAAACAAGTAGCCAAACTTTTGGCTGACTTAATAATTCAAGATGTGAATCTCACCTAGGCTATCTGTTGTAACGTAGTCAGTGTTACTGAGTGTTAGGCCTACTTTTGCCAAAGTAGGCAACATCATTCAAAGAGTTACGCTACACCTCTCAAACACCTATTGAGACATTAAACTTATTTAATACTGATTATTCAGGCCTATAAAAGTCTTCTGAAAATAGTCAGTTTTAGCTCTAGGCCTACCCAACATAGGTCTGATAACAAATTAGTAACTAGCCTATTAGTACATATTGCCATATAATGGCAACAGGGAGACAATATTAATAAGCCTAGTCACAGTAATACCTTTGTAATAGTCAGTGGACAGTGATGTTCCGAGCCGCCTGATAGAGAAAACCCCCAGGGTCTGCCACCATATAAACAAATTTCGAAAAACGAAGGTGAAGAATCAGCTTCTTCCTTGGACTTCATAACTGTACACGTTTGGAGTGAGTTGGGTGCAGAAGATAATAACAAATTCTTGGGGAAAACCGAGCAGGCCTACAAAAATTTCAGCAGTGACATATTTGGTTCAAATTTCGTTGGAGACCTGTGAAATAATAACCTCTGGCCCATGAAATAAAAGTACAATATCTGAAATTTTATATACTGTTAGTGTACTACGCAAACAATTTGGAATCGATTTTTGTCATGCTAGAAGGTAAACATGTAGTCTGCTGCCCAGCCTTCGACTATTCCATTAAGTTAAATGTAGAGGTTAAAAAAAAATTGTAAGCAAATTTATTTGAATTAATAAATATTATGTTTCAATGATTGACCAATTTACATTTTTATTATATTTAAAATTATGTATTCCAGGTATCAATGAGAAATATAGTTCATAATCTCGTAACTACAAAAGAAAAAGTAAACTGAGAAAATATTTCATCTCTATCAAGGTTGTTTCATTGAAAGGTCACATTTCAGGTGCTTCCCCATGCGTGTTGAACGTTTACCTGCGGTATGACTACTGTATTGAAGTTACTTGAGAAATGATAGCGCTCACGATTTCGGTTAATCCTAGTTGTTTCCGAATTTACAAGTGTTTGCGATGGCGCAGAACCATTGTGTCGTGCTAGATCATCGACCAGGTTCGCAATTTTGAATAATGAACAGAATGAAAATGACCAATAACACCAATTTGGGTGAAGCGCAGTTAGCCCTGAAATTCTACACTACCGTTAAATGTCGTTGTATTGCATAGGCTAGGCCGAACTTAGGCCTAGGCCGAACCTAATGTAGGATTTCGTTTGTGTAGACCAACCCAACAGTAGCGGTTTGAATTCCACAGAGTCATATTCATGATAAGTATCGATCACTGTCCAATTCTACGCGAATCGGGGAATACATGTAGGACTACATTGCCATACGAAAATGAAAACAGATTATACCTGATACCATTAACAGTTTCTGAAATTTTGATCGAACTCTTCCAGTTACACTAACACTTTACAGCACTAGGCCTAACAATTGGAAGCAAAATACACCTCTAGCCAGTATCAGTATTAGGTTACAGTTTTAAGCTAGAGGATACAGACTATGAAAATTCATGGCCACATATCTAAAGCAGTTCACAAAATACTACTGGCCTAGATCCTCTTAAGTATTTAAAGGCATTGAAGACTCGCCCCAAACCACATGCCATTTGCTCGCAAGTGAAGTTTTCTGCTTGTCGCTACAAAATGAAACATGATACATTGTTATCCTTAGCTGAACCTGAGATGTCCATCGCTGTATAGTTTGTACACTGTGCTGTGGGTATTGACCGCAGCTGTATGTACTGACTGTACACTAGTGTCTAATTACCGACAGTAGCAAGCTGTGTGCATATTTTTTGGGATCGATGGTGGTGTCCAACACTTCTGTTACACCTCATTCGAAACTAGGTCAGATTACCGGCATGAGACGTTTCTTTGTGAGCCCAATATATTTTGTATATATATATAATTGTGATTTGTGTTATCTTATTCATGTTTTTGTTTTCACAGGAGAAGACAATGTAACTTCCGTTGAGTGCTTCCAATTCAAGGAGTGTCCAACGCCTACAATAGAAGATGGACAAATTTTGGTGAAGACCCTCTGTTTGTCAGTGGATCCATACATGGTATAAATACAAATTTTATGAACCATCCCTTGAAAACATTCACCAAGAAAGTTTCAAAGAATACTAGAGAATTATCTTTGTTGATTTTATTAATTTCATGTTTTGAAGATTAAGTAGGGTATATTTAAGCTGTTTCATGTTATGAGAACTAAACATTTAAGTTGATGGAAATAACAATAACTGAAGATATCACAGTGCCACTAAAAGTCAGTTAAGACTGGTAGCAACAAAACAGTAGAAGAATTTGCAAAGGTGAAAACATATTGAGGAGTAATGTTGGCAGTTGAATTTCTTCTGCTCAAAAGTTCAATCCAATATTCATTTTATTTCTTTCAGAGGAATAGACTGAATCAACAGACAGGGACAGATTATATGTCACCGTTGAAACTGGACTCCCCTATTGATGGAGGGGGAGTTGGCGTCATTGTTGATAGCAAAAGTCGTCATTTCTGCAAAGGAGAGATTCTGGAGAGTTTCCACTGGCCTTGGCAGGAATATGCAAAGTATGATGTAGAGGGATTTAATAGCCTTATAGTGAACAAGGTAAGCTTCAGCAGGATTATGCAAGTATTAAGCAGAGGGATTAAATAGCCTTATGTAAGTGCCCCTTTGTTTTGGTTTCCCATCTCATGAATAATGTATGAGTGGGCAGGGCTTACCATAAAATTGTTAAAATGTCAATACCTCTGCAACCGTTTTTCTGATTTAGTTTATGTTTGGTATGGTGATGTAACTACATAGTATGTACATGTTCTTTGCAACAACAATTTTACGGAGCATGAATATTCATGAATTCAAGGGGCTTAATGGGAATTGTCAAAAACAATATATTGTCGGTTATGTCTATACCTTAGTTTATCTTCTGAACAATGAGACTCACACCTTCAGAAGATAAACTAAGATAGACATAACAATATACTAAGATGAGACTCACATGTTCAGAAGATAAACTAAGATATATATATATTATTATAATCAAAATAAAATAAAACTGTTAGCAACTGCTTATCCACTAGAGAGCCTGTGTAGGAGAATGTGTAAAAGTAAGTTGGCCTGATGTTTTGATCCTAGCAGGATCTTCTTCAAAGGCTAAATGACAAGTGTCATTATAAATTATTATGTCTATCTTAGTTTATCTTCTGAACATGTGAGTCTCATCTTAGTATATTATTATGTCTATAATAGTTTATCTTCTGAACATGTGAGTCTCATCTTTGTATATTATTATGTCTATCTTAGTTTATCTCTTGAACATGTGAGTCTCATCTTTTTATATTGTTATGTATATCTTAGTTTATCTTCTGAACATGTGAATCTCATATTTTTATATTGTTATGTCTATAATAGTTTATCTTCTGAACATGTGAGTCTCATCTTTGTATGTTATTATGTCTAACTTAGTTGAGTCTAGTAGGTCCCAAGGGAAGCCAACATAAATTTATTTGAAACCTTACCCATGTGATAATGGTGGATAAATGCTCATATGTCAAGTCTTCTCATTGTCCCTATATGAGAAACTGCACAGCACAAAAAGACTACATCCTGAGCAGCAGCCTGGCTTCAGGATATAACACCCCAATCAGCATCATATATACTTTCAACACACTGCCTTAACAAAGATGTCTTTCACTTAGTGGTAACCATGCCTTATATTCAATTGACAACAGGAAGGACAAAATCCTACATAGTTAGTTATTAAGACAGCTTAAAAGCATTGAAGACTCGCCCCAAACCGCGGGCGGCCATCTGAAAAAGTTAACTTTCTGCTGCTGGCAAGTGACGTTTTGTTCGTGTCGCTACGAAATGCAGACAGTAATGAAACGTGATACCTTGTTATCTTTAGCTGGACCTGAGATGTCCATCGATGTATCGTTTATACACTGTGCTGTGGGTATTGACCGCAGATGTATGTACTGACTGTACACTAGTGTCTAATTACAGACGGTAGCAAGCTGTTTGTGTATTTTCTGGGATCGATGGTGGTGTCTCACACTTCTGTTACACCTCATTCGAAACTAGGTCAGATTACCGGCATTAGACGTTTCTTTTTGCGCGAGTCTTCACACCCTTTAAGACAGCTTAAGAGTAAACAAGTTAAGAATGAAGTGATCACACTTGGTCTTCTTTGCTTAATCCTAAATTTTTTATATCTCCTTGTCAAAGGTTGAGAGTGAACTAGTAAAGAACCGTGTGTCACTGATACTGGGAGTTCTAGGTATTCCTGGACTAACGGCCCTATTGGGCATCTCAGAGAAGGGTCATGTGGTCGAGGGAGCCAATCAGACAATTGTCGTTAGTGGTGCTGCCGGTGCCTGTGGCTCCCTGGCTGGACAGGTGAGTTCAAATCTATTTGAAGGGGAAAGAAAATTGTTTAATCTTGTTTACAATAACCTGCACAGTATATGTAGTAATGTATTTTTCGTCTCAGAGGTTTCACAAGGTTCAACAAAATAATGTCATTGAAGCTAACATTGACCTTTCAATACTTGACACGACTGTCTTTTGTGTAAAGGGTGCATGAATGCGCCAATTAATTGCACTGTAATATCAATAGTTGGTTTCTGGCTTGCCTACAGTGTTTGGTTCAAGATCAAAATTCTACATTAGCTATTATTTCTTGAGAGTGTGTGTAAGCTCCTGCCAAAATATTTTGATGTAAGACAGGTAATTGAGCAGTTTCGGTTTATGCGTAAATGTGGCCCTTTCCACGGATTTTAGGATGATGCTTCCAGATCCCCTACACGGGGAGTTAGCTTCAACATCCCCAGGGCAACACCCCCTCCCCAGGGCAACACCCCCTCACCAGGGCAACACCCCTACCCAGGGCAACACCCCCTCACCAGGGCAACACCCCCTCCTCTGTAACATTCTGAATCCATCTCAGTTACTGGAGTAAAACAGCAATAACAAGTTAACAAAACAGCATAGTTCATGTTGATCTGTAAAAGTTGTGACCTTTGGAGATTGGGTATATCTTGCAAGGAAGAACCATAAAGGGATTACCGTTCTGGTAACAAGTTCTCTTTGGTGTTGCTTAATACACAAGTCACACAATGTTCAAGTCAAATGCAAAACCCATTTCTATGTAATGAGTAATATCTCTATTTTGGTGTCTGTTATCTCTGCATAGTCTAATTAGTAATCGAGAAAATCTAAATTTATCATTTTTGAGTTCGTTAAAATGTAGGCGGGAAAAGAATTGTTCCAGTTGAGATACTAGGCAGACCTTGGAATGCCGGATACTTGATCAACTTTAATAACAAAGTAGGCATTCTTTAATCGACATTCGTGCTGACATTATCGGAATAGATTTAAAGACAAGATAAGAGATCCAACAATCAACATTGATAAGAGAAAGACAAACATGACTACTGAACTACGAAGGTCCGTCAATTAAAAATAACAAGAGTAAACAACCTCAATGCTAGAGTATTATGATAAGATTACTGTGGCATGTATGAGAGATAATTTGTAGGAATTACTGATTTTTTTTTTTTTAGTCATCACTGCATTTGATATTGTCATGGTATGACATAGAAATTATGACTGTTGTTATCACATATATATAGCATTGTATCACTATTCATGGTTTAGCTCTGAAATATTAGTCATATGTGTAACAGATACTGTGGTTAAATAAAACACAAAAAGAAAACACTTGATCATCCAGCAAACAGAGCAATATAAGTTTTTGAACAATTTGAATATTATGATGTATAAAAAATGAGTGTGGTGTGAACTGGCATAAATAAGCCTTAGCTGATTCTAGAGTTGTAGAACAGAAACAATCCAACCAACTTTTACCAGAAACAGCTACACCGTCATAGGGAAAAGAAGTCCGTCTAGCCTCCAAATCCTATGCATCGATTTCAAACAGGAATTTGTAAATAACCAGAACCAACCATTGAAGCCAGCCACCACCATCACCACTCATCGCCTCCTCCAACCCTCAAAAACATGCTACCTTCCTGTCACCATCCAGCCACGTTTCTCTCCGACCCGGCCCGCAAAGATCAAACTTAAGAAAAAATCTCAACTTTTCCGATCTCTCATTTTAGGAGTCTTATATTTACCGGTCAAGGGCTTTCGCCCCTGGCTCGCTTAAGCGCCATTCGGCTGAAACAGCTATTTACAAGACAATCTATCTATCTATCATCTACAGTTGTAGTGAAATATAGATTAAGAACATTATGAGGTGGCAAGAATGTGCCTACCTGGTGGACTCAGAGCTTGTGGTGAAATATAGATTAAGAACATTAATGAGGTGACAAGAATGTGACTGCTTTGTGGACTCAGAGGATGTAGTGAAATATAGATTAAGAACATTAATGAGGTGACAAGAATGTGCCTGCTTTGTGGACTCAGAGCTTGTAGTGAAGTATAGATTAAGAACATTAATGAGGTGGCAAGAATGTGCCTGCTTGGTGGACTCAGAGGTTGTAGTGAAATATAGATTAAGAACATTAATGAGGTGACAAGACTGTGCCTGCTTGGCTGACTGATATCTATGAGCTTGCTTGGCAGAATATACTTATTCTAGCTTAGAGCTGGTTGTGCTAGGAACCAAATACACTTTGATCAATCTAACAGCATTCATGGGCTTTGGTAGTCTTCTAAAGATTTAAATTTATGCTTTTACATTTTGTTTTGATTTGCATTACAGATTGCCAGACTTAAAGGCTGTACCAATGTAGTCGGTATATGTGGAACTGCTGATAAATGCAACTTTTTGAAAGAAGAATTAAATTTTGACAACGCAATAAACTACAAAGAAGATGACGTGGATGCTAAGCTGGAAGAGTTTTGTCCGAACGGAATCGACGTCTACTTTGACAACGTCGGCGGTAACATTAGCAACTCCGTCATCAGAAAGGTAGAGAGAGTTTGAGCGACTAGAAATATATGTTTGAAATGTTAGAGTCAGTGTACACCAGTATGGTGCTCAGAGTTCCATTCAGTTATGCAGTGCACAAATATTGAAGCTAAGCCAAATACAAATTACTTTTGTCTTATGTGATAGATATGTTTTACGGTGGGGGGGGGGGGAGGGGGAGGGGGGGTGGGGATAATTTATTTTGTATAGTACAGCAATATGCAATGCATAGTGGACAAGCTGCAACATAAATGTTAAGATGTGTAGTAGTGTCTGTATACAGAAAATGAAACTTTACAAACCTCACAACTACTATGCAAATTTTAACATTTTTAACAATTTTAACATCATTTATGTGATTCCATGATTTGTAATCTCAGGATTATAAATTAATGACATCATTATGTTGTAAAAAGACAAAGAAAAGTCTAAAAACAGTTGATCAAAACGACATGTACAATTAAGGCAGGCCTCACAAAGTATGACTGCCGTTGACTTTGTCGTTAGTTTTTCACAACTTCTAAACTACTGCATCGATTCTTGAACATGTGTCACAATGCCTTCCTTCTCAACCAATCAACATGTTACAGTCTCTTAACACTCTGCAATCTAAACGGTTCAGTAACACTTGTTCATCACAATGACACGACTTACTGGAAAAAGAGAGACACACACCAGTAATCGTGTCAAAACTTTGCTATTTCAGCAAAATTTTCAGTCACTCTTTTTCTTTCTTTTTTTACCGTTGTCCGGCCTCTTTATTAACCAGTTTAAATTTCCATGAAAGGTAGCAAATCATCTTAGCTATATTTGTATTGTATTTATACTAGTTCTTACCACACAGAAGCAAAAATAACAAAAATGTAAGCACTCTCATAGGTTTGTGTACCTCAAGTCAACAAAACACGCAATGCTTTTGTCATCCCCTAAATATTTATGAATGAGCATTCACGTAACAATGACGTCACCGATCCTGAAATTAATTTGAAAGGAATACATATATGAATATACCCCTCAGATTGGCATGCTGTAAATTCAATGTACTTTAGCTCACAGTTAGGGAAGTGATGGTCGCTATGCTAACATCAAATCATGTACTTTTTAATCTGACAATTCTTTATACTTATACAAACAAACAAATGGACATGAGAACCACTTGGTCAAGTATAAAGCCTCGTGAGAATTTGTACAATGAAAGTTGAGTGGGAAGTTAATTTATGGTCAACTCTGTTACGAGAATAGTCTGTGCTCTTTTGTTTTTCTGGAAGGTATTTGAGGGGGGTTGCATTTTGAGAGCGTATGTATATTAATTTCACTGCATATTTGTTTTAAGCCCCTGGATTGTTTTGCAAGCAACCAAAGTTGTGAAATTCTAGGCATGACTAAGGTTTTTGTGAACAAAAAACAGGGACACATAATGAAATAAATTGTGAAGCAATCGTAACACAACATATTTGCTAACATATGATACTTAATCTTAAATTCCCTATACAGAAAATAAAATATTCAATTTTCATTTTGTTTTCTTTATACTTATAGATGAACAAAGATTCTCATATTATCCTGTGTGGCCAGATATCAATGTACAATACTTCCCAACCGTACCCACCTCCATTAGACGAGGAAACCGAACAGATTAGAGAGGCTCAGAACATTACCAGGGAAAGATTTCTGGTCCTCAACTACTATGACCTCTTCCCTAAGACTCTTGCTCAGCTGAAAGAATTATATCAAGAGGGAAAGTTAAAGGTACGGCACAAGTTTCAAAAAAACGTTTCCTTTACTTTGTATCAGCCATTTTGCCAAAGCTTCTAATTCTGCGGACGATAGATGAGGTACAGAGGTAAAAAACGAGCAACTTGTTGATCAGATGCTTCTCTCGTCAGCCTCTTTGATCGCTGAATTTTTTTGGGAGAGTGGGTATTGAAGCAGTGATATCATAAACACAAGCTGGAATGACTTTCTTCTTCTGGTTTTATGTAATTGGCATTCTTTGTCAATTCCTTAACAAGGCTCCTCGATGGAACAGAACAAGAGAACAATTCTGACTAACTTGCAAAGGTTGAAATTGAGGAATGAAAAACATGAAAAATAAGTCGTTGGTATGGTTGCTATCTTAAACAATGATTATTACGCTCTGATTTCAAATAAAAATTAATAAATCTCATGAGCATTACTTATCTAATCAATCGAATAAGGTATGAAGACAATCAGTGGATCAATGAGTCATCTTTCTTTCTTTTGCTTTTTGCCGTGGCAACGTGGCATTTTATCAGTCTATATCTCAACATCAGTTCAAAGGCTGTTGCCTGCAAGCCATCGCTCGATCCATACAGAGCTGCTCAATCTGTTGCACATGTCTAGGCCCTTAATACATGTAATGCAAATATTGGGTCAAAGGTTAATTGGGATCAAGGGAAGCCCAAACATGACATCCTGATCATGCTTCTCCTGGAGGTATAATTCGATATGACTGAAACATGATGGCAATGGTTGGTTGGTTGGCGAGTTTGGCACAAAAACGTGTACATGGATAAAAGGTGGAAGGCTAAATTGTAAGATCATAATTGTCTGAAATTTTGAAATGTTTTCAATTCAGATCTCCTTTAAGACATTTAGGCTACTTTTTAAGCAAATTTGATAGTAGTCATCGGTTGGTAACTGTGCGATTCTAGAAAGTCTGTCAAATATTTCATCATATAAACCCACATAGAAGGTCAGATTCAGGCAGTATACAAATCTAGAGACTATATACATTGTCTTATAAGATTTTTAACCAAACATACTAATATACATATATACCATAAGAAGGACCCAACTTTGAAGGGAACATATGCCATCTCCTAGTTGACATATTTTCAATCGCAATATTTGGAAAATATTTTAATTATTTCGAAATTTACAACTTTAATTTACGACGGGCTCACTTAATGTTTTGTCTTTTCATTTTATTCCATTTCCTCCAGTACCAGGAAACTGTATCAGAAGGACTTGAGAGTGCACCAGAAGCATTTGTTTCCATGATGGCTGGTGGTAATATTGGCAAACAAATAGTCCATGTGGCTGACCCTTGACATCTCATGAATATGCAATCAAAATTCTACATTTCAGGCAGA
The DNA here is from genome assembly GCA_020650975.1 of Apostichopus californicus. NCBI lineage: Eukaryota > Metazoa > Echinodermata > Holothuroidea > Aspidochirotida > Stichopodidae > Apostichopus > Apostichopus californicus. The sequence goes on from JAIPMN010018932.1 coordinate 20,047, forward strand.
TATCATATCTAGTGCTTCTTGTCAATCGCCTGTGTATTCATTAGAACCTTTTATCTTCTTGCCAGGAGTTAACTTATGGTATTTAAAAAGTTAACAAAGCAAGAAGGAATTTTGTTCATTTATTTATATTTAAATCTCTGCAGTTTGCTTTCATTTTTGATGATTAGTTCAAGGTCACCAACTCAAGATGTAAGCAGGAATATGATACCTAGATGCTGATGTGGATTGTATGTTTTACAGCTCAAATAATGGACATATGTATATAT
>JAIPMN010018933.1:0-27090 GCA_020650975.1 Apostichopus californicus
ATACATATATACCCTGCTTTAAAGGTCATCAGTGTTTGGTTCCATGATGCTTAAAAAAAATCCAACTTCATGCAACTTCATGCAACTTTCATGAATTTGCGAAAAGCATTCTAAAAATTGTTTAACCATTTTCAAAAGTGCTTGCGGGGCAGCTCTGACTTTTCCAAATGTATTCTCAGATATTCAGAAGTATTACTACAGTAGACAACAAAATCTAGCCCTCAGTGAGAAAGTAATACTTTGAAGGTTGCAGTGAAAATGTTTGGTCGACTCGGTGTATGTGACCATTATTTGACTTTTCTAGCATATTTGGGGGCCAATACCGATGATGACCTTTAAGCAAAAAGCTTGTTTTTTTCTTCTTTTCATTTTGCTCCTTATTTCACTGTCGGTCAATGCAAACATTTCAATGATTAATTATTGGTTATTAAAGTAACTGAAGTCTTCATCATTGGTTGTTACCGTGCTTATGAGTTCGTTTCTCTGACAATATCGTTATTATAAAAAATATATGATAATTTACATTTATGACCACTGTGCAATTAATATTATTCTGATTTAGTTACTGTATTTGTTTTGGTTCGTGTCGTTCCAATTATTATTTATTTATTTATTATTATTATTATTATTTTTGTGTGGCTATAATTGTCTGTTCAATCGTTTAGTCAGTACAACTTTCTTTGAACACTAATATGTTAGATTATGTTAGAATGTAGGCACAGCCACTAGAAATGTCAGATAGGTGGTGTCTGGGTGAAAAAGCTAAGAAAAAATGTATATTTCAATATGTATCTCCGTGATCTTTCCTTTAGGCTAAGTAAATATTTTAGTACAGGGTTTCATCGCCCAGAGAAAATAGCTCAAATACATATTTCAATTAATATATTTTATAAAGTTCCAACGGATCATTTTACGCTTACGTTTGAGCAAGGTTGAGAAGTTTATGAAATGATTTGGGGGAAGTAGAAACTGAACACACCTCCCCCACCCCCCCCCCCCCCACCCCCACAACAGCCCCCTTATCCCATCTTCCCCTCTCGCCTCCTGGATACCCTCAAACATTAGGATGGGAGTGTTATTATTTTTTTTCTTTCTAAAGTTTTTGTTACTAAGTTAGTTTAGTCTGTTGCAAATAGAGACAATATTGACTTTTGGTTTCTTATGATGCTTAATACATTTGGCTGGGAAGAGTTTATTTTGGTCTATTTTCTTCTCTTTGCCCACCCAAGGTACTTTTATCCTCTTCAAACGTCTTCCTCTTCTTGAACATTTCAAGGTTTCTAGCTTCCTAAGATTACAAAGCACGCAAAACATGAACTGAAACATCTTAAAAATATTCTCCCTCCCCCCCTCTCCCCCACTTCAACTGGCCTTATGAAACAAACAGAACTTTGAAATTCAAATCAATTCTTATGAATACCTTGACAGGAAGCAACCCAAACATTTTTTTTAAAAAAACATATTTTTTTTTAACAAACCCTTTTGAAATTCCTTGTTTCTCCTTTGCAAGTGGTCCATCGATAATATAGAGGCTTCTAGTTACTAATAAAAAGAAAATTAAATGTTATCACATTTTTAACAATTAACATTTAAACAACTTTTTTTTTAACAAACCCTTTTGAAATTCCTTGTTTCTCTTTTGCAAGTGGTCCATCGATAATATAGAGGCTTCTAGTTACTAATAAAAAGAAAATTAAAATGTTATCACATTTTTAAAATGACGGGTATGTGATTTGATTTCAAGTGACATCTACAACATATGTACATAGTCTTTCTAAAAGAAGAAAAATAAAAAAAACTATGAACAATGAGAAGAATAAAAAAAAGCAAACATTTAGTATACTTGGGAAAACAAGATTTAACCGTGACCTGAAGAGAGAAGAAGGCGAAAGTTTGATGTCAACGTTTGATGTAAGATAATAACAAAAAGTAAAAAAAAAAAATTAGAAAAAAAAAACCTTTGTGAACCTCTGAAACGAAAAATAATTGAGTTTGTCTATTGGTCATTTGTGATTGATTAAATTAAGGTTGACAACTCTGGACTCCTTTCCGCACCCTTAAGGATGAAAAGTTAGTATTAAACTATTGACGATTGATTGTTGTAGGGAAGAAAAAGGGGGGCAGGGGCTGGGTTAAAGGGTTTTGCGCTTCTTTTGTTTTGCTTTACCTGCCTTTTGTTAAGGTCACTTTATAAGAAATCTTGGACTTTCCTTCAAATTAACATTTGTTTTGTTCTTTTACTTTTAAAACATTTTTGCTTGCTTCTGTTGAGGGCGTCCGATTTAGAACAAATAAAGGTCATGATTTGTATGCTAATGTGTTGATTGGTTGTGGAGTGAAGGTTAAAAACCTACTGGTGAGACTGAGGGGGTGGCAGCACTCATCTTTACTATCTAAATAATGGTGCATTAGACAACACCGGGAAAATTGACGAATGCCACACGCGCGAAAAAGTGGTAACAAATTTTCATTATGTATACCTAATTGAACCAAAATTATGTTAGTAGTTTATTTTAATACAATAAGAAAACAAATCAGAGGACCACCACTGCCAGTAATATAACAACTGGTTCCACTCCGGTACGTTGTTCAATAGTAATACTATTCCCGCCAGAATCCCTCCTTGGGTGTATAAAAACTGCAAGTGAATATATTTTCTATATAGTGGATGTTATCATGAATTATGGCTTTCCACCCATGATTGACGGAAATTAGCTTAAAATTCATGAGGAAATAATTATGCTAAGAAACACATCAGCTGAATACTTGTCAGTTCTGTCTGGATTTGAGAACAACATAGCAAGATATTTAAGATAACTAAAACCTACATTATTAAACAATATTAAATTGAGGGAGGTGAGGGAAGGGAAAAAGGCTGTCATATACTAAAAAAAAAAAAAAATTCTGTTTCGACATCACTGCTGTAGGCAATCATCATTTCCCTCAAAATCATCATTAATAAATACATAAAACTAAAAATAACGATTTTTGCATATTTTCAATTAAAAATATATATATATCTCTTCCTTTTTACACTTTGTGACACATATTACACACATACCCTTTGGCAAAATCTAAAAAACTTGCAAACAAAATTAAGGATATATCAAAACAAACCAAATTTATGTCCAGTCATGACTGAGACCACACACATTCACACAGGTGTGTTTTACATTCAGACCGAGGACCCCATTGATTTTTCCATTGTTCAAATCCACGGATACCCTAACATTAACAATACCCCATACAATAGAATTCTTCCGAGGACGTGCTGATTCTTTAGAAATCACAACCGACGACCTGGAATTCTTTTGTTCAAGTCCTCGGTCAGAATACAAAACAAGTGCACACACACACACATTCAAAAACCAATCAGGCACCTATGTCACCCTAGATGATTTTTCAATAACAGACTTGTAGGACAAGCTCACCCTCAAGTACTCAGAGACTAAAGCTTAGTCAACTTGGAGTTTTTGGTATTAATAGATAGCACCAATAGATAAGACAGCAACCTCTGTTGATTTGGGACATGACTGGAGAGTCACACGGTACCGTGACATCACATTCATCAGCTAATAAACAACTCACCACATTCTCAAAATATACCACGGAAATCCCACCAACCTCAAGTCCACAGTTTATCTTTGATTGTTCGACAAAATGCCGCACTCATGAACATCGACCCAGTTCATCCCACTCCCCACTTGTGCGTTGTGATGCCTCCCTGGTTGGGTACCGTGATGCCTCCCTGCTCGTGTGCCGTGATGCCTCCCTGCTCATTTACTGTGATGAGCTCCAAACTTTTGGATGGTTCTTGAAAGTCAACCTCAAGTCATGGCATGACTACCAAACAACCAGGCGTACATTCATCCAGTGATATCAAAGAGACAGGTGTTGGATACTCAGCAGTTGGAGTATCTATTTCCCCCTTCTGCCTTCCCCCCTCCGGCCCCCTTCCCCCTCAAAATCCATACCTGGTTATAATAATTCTGTCTCTTTGTGCCTGTAACCTGGTAATACCACTCCTTGCCTTTGCAATTCCCTCAGCACGTCCAATATCGAATCAAGCTCAGTTCTGAATCTCTCAATTTCCAAGTTCTTCTTCATGACCAGATCCCTATACTGGTGAATTTCTTTCTGCTTGTCCGCTGTGGCTGCTTGGGCGGCCTTGTCCACCATCCTCTCGATGTCACACTCCCGTTGAAGTTTTCTGCGAGAATTTGACGAGATGATGGATGAAAGAGAAAAAAATTGTGGCAAAAACGCGACTAGAAAATTGTAGATTTTCCTACATTCTTACTTTGTTTAGACGACAGCTACAGATTAAATCCATTCCATATTGACAGCATATTACACTTCTGATCTGATGGGTGCCCTTTGATTGTCATAAATATTTAAAGATTTTAAACTAATCCTTAAACTTTGCCTTGAACCATTTCCGAGAAACTGAAATATGCACAACCTTTGATCTGTATGAAGATGAAATTGAGCAAAACCTGGAGTTTTTGGTGGGTAGAATCGAAGAACGTTTTCAGTTTGTTTAATAGTGAGCAAGTCGGGCAAAAAAATTCTGCAGCACTCGAGAGAATAATTTCTTTTTTAGTTTATGAAAGAAATTTTACCTCTCCTAACAACTGTAATTAACAAACATTTCAAAATTTAAACATCATTCAGTAATGTTTAGTTTGTTGCAAATTGACAACTTTTTGAGATTTTGGTCAACAATTCCTTCTGAGCAATCGTTTTATATTTATCATCACTGACATTTTGACAGAGATAAGAGCAAGACAGTAGGGTTCAACAACCCACCCATTAAAACAAAAGAGGACCTAGATCAAGAAAATTAAAAAAAACAAAGGCAAATTGCTGCAACTGGTAACTATGTTTGGAGCCATTTAATATCTTATGGCAGCTGGATTGGAAACAGGTAAAAATGAAAAAGGAAAATTTTGGCATTAAAACCTGAGCAGGTTAGAAAAAGTGATTCTTAGCAATGAAAAAATAAAAAAAATATGATGTATATACTAATATGAAATTCTCTTCCAAAATCACAGATTCATGTATCTATTATTACAAAAAACCCTGGAAAAAAAAAGAAAAAATCTAAGAAAATTAGAAAAAATAAATAAAAGTCATATAATGGGAAATAAATTTATTGTAACATAAACATGAGATGTACTTTATTAATTGCATAATACCCACCTGTTTTCCATTGCAGTGATTTTAGCTTGAAGGGCTTCAAAGTGTCTCATTTCCTGACATGGAACAAAGTGAAAAAAAGGAATTGTTACAAATATCTCTTGTAATGAACATCATGTGGATTTTGTTTTCTTGTTCAACTGGTATGCACGGCTTCATAGTCTTTGAACAGGAGCCCCTCCCCCACCTTTAATTTCCCCTGCCCCCACCCCCACCCCCACCCCACCCTTTGTGTAATACGAAGCATTAATGAGTGTCAGTATCAAAAATTGCCTGTTCTGCAACAGATAGCATTTTGGGTTCCAATGAACATCATGTGACATTTTTCTTGTTTAACCGCTTTGCAAGGTCCCGTGGACTTGAACAGGAGCCCTTCCCCACACCCACTTTCTCCCCCCCCCCCCTCCTTCCCACCAGCACCCTCCTCACAGAAATGCTTGGCTAAGTGGCGTAAGTCTGACCAGCTCAGTTTGTTTCAATGATGGCTCATATCTTTTGTAATATCGCGTGCTGGATTGACATTCAATTACATAACTTTTCTTTGAAGGAAAATCTGTTATATCTTCAATAATCAGCTCCACACTAGCAATGTCCGTTAATTATTAAAGTGACATTGAAACAAATGATCCCCCACCCACCCCCCCCCCCAAAAAAATAGGTGAAACTGTTCTCTCAATAGTCAAATATTACTGTGACAAAAGTATTTACCCAAAGAAAACGTTCTGAGAAGTTGCATTATGAAATTATGAAATTGACGAGGTCTCAACATCCGGCTACTTTAGCATGATAAAGAAACTTCAACTGTTATATGACTATTCAAAGGATAAAGCATATCTCTGGCCTCGCGTTTTGAAACAAAACTGCGAAGGAAGTCTTTTCCAGAGGCCTAGGGTTATCTCTCTCATTTCTCATAACCATTTCCCGGTAATCCAAAGAAAATGACACATGCCCATCACCGGAGGTTTTTCTTGCCAAAGAGGCAAAAAGAAACTATTTAACCTCCGAGCTACGGACGGGATATCTGTGTCAATTAGTAACGTTGATCCACGAAAATACGCGATGGGGATCATAAATATTATTACTACTACATTAAAGTACGGAAAAGACAACATCCGTCAAACTGTTTTCGGTTTAAGCCCTCCTCGAAGGTACATGAAGAGGATTTTCAGTTTTTCATATTCTTTAACCTTGAAGGTGCTGATATTCCAAACAACATCGCAAAATCTCCCTTCGTAAAACTCTTAAGCGTTAAAGCCACTCCTGGGGCGCACTTCTTTTTTCTTTTCTTTTCATCAAAACCAGGGGAAAAAAATCAGAACCTGTCAAATTAATGACAGGACGTTCTTTCGTTTCTTGATTTTAAAGCAACTGTGACGGTCTGGTTGCACAGACGGTCAAGGGTGTTCCGTGAATCTCTCCGGCTTCTCTCTGCACCGGTTGAGCTAAACCTTGTTAATTTTTGACGGAGTCTGATGAAATATTAAATCTAGCCGTCTACTCGTTAGTCAAGCCCTCTGAGCTCGACCTTGCTTGATTTTGACAAGTACCTACAAAGCATTTAAACCAGACATCTCTATGGGTGGATAATTTTACCTGCAGTGATTCACAATTTTTTTTTCCTTTCCTTTTAGCAAAAGACTCGTGACAAAGAGCTTCCATTATGAAGAGCGTGCATAGATTTCCAGGCTTGCTTTTATCTTAAATGATCTAGCTGAATATCACTTAGACTTAAATAATTAAATTGTAGTTAACTCGTTAATTTCTTTGTAATTCATTCAATTCACATCTTTCTATCAAAGAGACATTGACTAAATTATCTCTTCAGGAATATTCTGTTGGGGAAGGTTGGCCGCCAAAAAAAAAGACATATTTTTGGGCATTAATAGGATGATAATTTTGGAATATATGACTGTTTAAACTTTCTTTAATGTACCTGGCAACAGAAGAGTGAGTTACATCAATGACAACTCAATTTTTTTTTTCCATAAAGAACAAATCATTATTCTACAAAAGAAAATAATATTCTGGAGTAATGAAGAGTTGTAAACCTGATAAAAAGGGATCTTTAAGCAACCATGTTTAGAGCTAAAAGCAATTTTGGGACGGGGATTTTCCCTTATCAATGTGACAGTTGCATTATCTGTCATCAGAATATTCACCTTGATTGTTGGAACAATATTAGTTTTGATATCTTGTAGAACGTTAAATGACACTAGCTCTCATTTAATTTGTATGTCTATTAATTTGTATTTGTTTTTAGTTTGTATTTCTATTAATCTTTTTAATATTGCAAAATGACCCTTTAAACATTAAGGTACATCAATAAGTTTGCTGGAATACACAGTCTGTATCCTCACAAAGAATTGGGTCAGCTCCTCAGATGTTGCACAAACCTCAATGGGAAAAACATACTTATATTGCCTCAAAAAAAATATGAAATATTTTAAAATGCTTTAAACCCTTGCCAAGGACGAAAAAAAACAAATGATTGCATCAAATATCAATTTTTTGGTTTTTATATGCAGTTAAAGAAAACTTATTTGGTTGACTTACTAGAATTTATAAAACAAAGGGAGACATTGACATTTCAGTTTGTACCGAGGAGCTGAAGATTTCGTCAACTTGAAATGAGTATTCCAGGCAATTGAACATATTTTTCAAACGGGTGAATTATCTTGAAAACTGGAATAACTAGAGAAACTTCACCGGATTCGATTTTCTTTTTCGCTCAGATTATGACATATCAAGGCTACCGATTCTACCTAACATACATCCTTTAATTAAGATAAATTCTGAGAAAACCAGTAATATTCCCCTCCACCCCCCCCAGCCCACCCCCCACCTCCCAGTTAGTTATTGAACTGCATGACTTAACTCACTGGTGTGTGGTTCTTTTTGGCCTCCTCCAGCTCGACCCTCAGCTATTCCATCTGGGTCCTGTGTAGCTGTTCTTTCACCAGACAACCAGTGATATTCCCCTCCTCCCCCTGCCCACCCCCCCCCACCTCCCAGTTAGATATTGAACTGTATGACATAACTCACTGGTGTGTGGTTCTTTTTGGCCTCCTCCAGCTCCACTCTCAGCTGTTCCATCTGGGTCCTGTGTAGCTGTTCTTTCACTCTCGAGGCAGCCAACTGGTCCGAGGTCACCTGCCTCTCGGATAACTGATCCTGGAGGTGCTTGATCATTAGCTTTATAAATTAGAAATGTAAATCATAAAAATACTAATAAAAAGGGGAAATAACCTGGAAAACACTCAATTATTTCAGTCTAAACAAACTTATTGAAGACTATACTTTGAAGACGAATTGTTCCAGGCTTCCAAAATGACTTTCGGAGGTTTAACTCGTTGGAAAGCCACTCCACATGAAAAGTAAGCTAAAAGCCACGAGGCTTTCCCAAAATGTATAATAAATGTGCTGCTTAGCACATTGAAATAACAACCCTTCTAGGAGGATAAAGTTTTTTCAACTGTTGTTTTTGAACTGCCCATCTTTGGCACATACAAGAGAATTTTTGAATGTATGTAACTTAAACAGTTACTCCTCCAAAAGTTGGAGAGGGGGAGGGGGGAGGTGGTCCTACCCCATGTGGTATCAAACAAGCAAAAGTCCTGGCTAAACAATTCATCATTTCTTAACTTATATTCTACCTTCCATAAGACTGACCACTAATAAGTAAAAAACTGAACCTGTCCAATCTATTTTCAAATCAATTGATATGATCGTAGCATCACTAAGCCTAGAAGGTAATGGCATCCGCAAATCGGTCGAGAGGCTCAGTTTGTCCACCCTACTCCTGATGCAGGATGTATGTTTCGCCACTTTTTTCGATTTTCCATCCTCCTCCTTTACAAATTCATATAACATCAAAGCAATTTTTTTCCCATTTCCAAAGCCTGAAACTCAAAGGAACCATTCGGATTTTGATCCCGAACGTCTCCACGACCGCAGATGACTAACCTTGTGTGATTCCACCTGGCGTTTGAACCTCTGTCCATCTGAATCAGCCATCGCGAGAGCTTTCTCAGCTATCAAGTTCTCCATCTCGGATTTGTAATTTGCTTCCAATCTCCGAAGTGCCTCCTTATTCTCCTCTTCTACTTTTCTAAGAGCGCTTTCTGCCTCCGCAGTGGCTGCTTGCTGACGGACTCTTTGTTGCTCCAGTTCCAATTTCATTACTTCAATCTTTCAAGGAAAAATCAAATCGTTTTTATCTTAATTTTATAAAAGGAAAGAAACAATTTTTAAATGGAAATGGTTCACTGATTTTATAGCCATCAAGTTATTATCATTTGAAAATTCCAGACCAATTTGGTTCTTTTAAATACCTCTTGGCTGTTCATTTACCCAAGAAAGTTTGCTTTACAGAAATTGTGATAACATTTAGTTTTCAACCTTTTTAATGTCCTGATGATTAGCTTGTATGCCTCACATTTAAACCATAGAGTAGAAAAGCACATAATTTCAACATTGTGGTTTCTTTCTCTTGTAAACAGTTACATAACTTGAGGACTAATAAAAGCCTTCCAAGATTTAGCTGTGAAATATGGTTCCAATCAAACTTTTAGTGTGTGGGTACTTGTACTCATATTCAAACATAGTTGCCTGTATTCGTACATACATTCCAGCATAGTTGCCTGTATTTGTACTTATATTCCAACATAGTTGCCTGTATTTGTACTTATATTCCAGCAGTTTCCTGTGCTTGTATTCATATTCCAACATAGTTACCTGTACTCATACTTATATTCAAAAGATAGTTACCTGTACTAAGTTTATATTCCAACATAGTTGCATGTACTAAGTTTATATTCCAACATAGTTGCTTGTACTCATACTCATTTTCCAACATAGTTACCTGTACTAAGTTTATATTCCAACATAGTTGCATGTACTCATACTCATATTACAACATAGTTGCATGTACTCATACTCATATTCCAACATATTTGCATGTACTTGTACTCCTATTCCAACATAGTTACCTGTACTAAGTTTATATTCTAAATAGTTACCTGTACTCATACTCATATTCCAACATATTTGCATGTACTTGTACTCATATTCCAACATAATTACCTCTACTTGTACTTGCAGTTTTGCACTCATGTTTGCACTCGGGCATTTTGTAAATTTTGCCTAAAGCTCTGCAACACAATTTGTGCTTAGTTATTCATATAAGCAATATATATTGAAGTTATGACCTCTTTAGTTATCTCCCAATGTCATTTATCGTCGATACCCTCATAAACATCCCCACCCCCCCCCCCTTTCATAGTAAATTTCTTTTTTGGGCACACACACTACTAGAATAGGTGAAACAATTTGGCTCTTATCAATTTGGGCCTATTTCATAAGCCAACGAGTAATAAAACCTAACAACATTTTCCTTTTGCGTAGACTTTCTATTAATAACTTTCCTTTCTTCTGTTTGTATCAAACATCAGCCAAGTGATACGACCCTTCATATCTAGCAGAAACCAAAGCAATTAACTTGGTTTCCCTCTATTACACCCCCCACCCCACCTCCCCCCCCCTTGACAGGCATCTTTCATTCCAGGAATTAACACATACCTGTCTCTTGAGTTCCTCGCTCTCTACCAGGACGTCAGAAATGTGCGAACCTGCGAAGGTTTGAGGCTCGTATACCCTCTCGGCCGTGTGCGACCCCGACACGCTCCGGGTGCTTTCTGATTTCTTCGGTTCGTTAGCTGTGCAAAAATAATCGGCAGATGGTGGGTGGTGAGCAATCATGAAAAATCTCTCAATCATGAATGAAATTTTCAGTTTGCATGAGTGATGACATCAGTGTATGGTTCTGCAACTTTTCCTACTGGGAATGTTTAACACATTTAACACATTTTCCCCTTTTTCGGAATCACCTGTTTTCTACGACTGTAGAAAAACCATCTCCTTAGATGAAATAAAGTAGTTAGTGATTTGTTGGACAACAGAAGAGTGTCACAAATTTGTGTCATGATTGAAATTTCAAAGACAAAAAGGGTTAATCTAATTAAATAAATGGAATATGTGACATTATCCAATCCTCTTGGGGAGCTACGAGAAAAAAATAAATGAGTGGAAAGATTGTAACAACAGGAGAGAAATACTTTCATAAAGTCAAATTAACGTCAAATCTACAATAAGACGTTTCGAAAGGGATCCCTCAGTCTAAACTTTCGACAACATAATTCAGAGAGCAAGTAAAACAAAAACATTGCTCCACATCCCAAATTCTTGTTCAGTTGCTGAGATTTTAAATCATGACTTTTAAATTTATTCATTTTATTCCGGTAAGTAATGAGCAATAACTTGTAATGACACACATTGAGGACACTTGTAACTGTCTTTGTTTTTCAGTGAGGTAATTAAGGGCCTTTCCTAACTGAAATCGCAGTTGAATCGTGATGAAATTCACTCAGACACACCTTACCAACATAGAATAACATCCCAGGACACGACTGAATTATTTCCAAAGGATAAGTAGTCATTTCAAATGTTAAAGAGAAACAAAAACAGTTGTTGTAGTCCATGCATGAAATAGGTGCTACCACATGTACTTCAGGGGCGGGGGGGAGCTTTAGCCCTGCTACTAGAATAAAATCAGGGGGTTCATCCCCATCATACCCCCCCCCCTTCTGTCCCTCAAAGTCATGCTATCTCTGTATTGTATTTAGTTTTCAAACTGTTGGCCTTTCTCATCCCCCTTAATATCTTTTACTGCTACAAATTAAAGTTTTGAATAAATCCTTTAGGATCAACTCAAAGAGCCAGCATATTATGTAAAAGAAAGTTATGTATGCCACTGATTCACAATTTCTTTTTTGATATTTATATATTTTTTAATTTTAGGCATGATACGCTTTTAAATGTTCGGTATATGAGTGGCGTTGGGGTGGGGGGGACTGGTGGGATAAGAGGCAAAATTTAACAGATGCTACAATAATTTGTCATCACTGGTATAGCTGACTTGTTAAACACACTGAAAACAAGAACCACGAAAAAACAAAAACAAAAATGTCCATTCCTTTCCTTTTTCAGATCTTGCGATTTAACATTTTCAAAGAATGAGTGCCTCTTTGACAGGTGATAATTCTATGAGGAGGGTTAGCCCAAATGTTAATTCTCCCAAACAAACATCACACTTTGGAAAAAATTTGAGAAATCATAGGTTGCTTGGGGAAGATTGACTTACGTTCTTGAAGTTTTTCCTGCATTAATTTATCGCACGCTGACTTCAACATCTCAACTTCCCTTGCTTTCTCCTCCAGGTCCCTGAAAAAGACGTATAAAACTTACAAAGTTACAGAAAGGCTCTTGAATATATTTAAGCATCCAGCTTGATAGCTGGATTTATCGTTGGAACGTTTCAAAACACTGTAATACAATGTTTACAGAGCTTTCAAAGTGCTTTTTGTGATGCCATTTCTCTTGGAAATTTTAAAGTCCATCACGCTTTTAATGGACGTTTCAGCGAATATTAGGTAATTAAAATACCGAAGATCACTCCTAAATATATCTTTTAGTTTTCAGCGATTAGCACTTGCACCGAAAGCTTCACAGCATATAACGGCAAATAAAATGCCCCAAAAATTGGCCGCTACCGTCCAAAAAAAAAAACTAACCTTTCTAAAGATTCTAATTTTTCCTTGTGTTCTTTCTCTCTTATCCTCTTCTTCTCGTCTCCGTTGCCATGGTTTTCATCTCGTTGTCGTTGTGATGCGGCTCTCTTTAATTTACTGTTTTCTCTTTGCAATGTTTCAATCTCTTTATGAAATCTTTCCTTTGCCCCTTCCAACTCTCTCTCCAAAGCAGAGATGGTAGAGTGAGGGTGTGATGAAATTTCATCTTCTTGTTTCTTCGCTGCCAATTGCTTTATTCTCTCTTCGTATTGGATCTAAAAATTTGCAAAGACATTTGTGGGAATATCAGTCACATGTTTGAATATTTTCCTCCGAGACAAATGAGGTCATATCTCTTTGATTAGCCCATCAATAAATACAAAAATTAATTCACCACATGACGTCTAACTCTCCATACAGCTTTATATGTCCGATATCTTATCTATTTCCTCGTGGTTGATTAACTAAACCAACAGCTAATGCATTTATCCAGCAATGTCTCAGCTGATCAACTGAAATTTGTTGGATCTGAATGCATTTACATACTGTAGATCAGGGGTTCCCTAACTGGGGTGCATGAAGCCCCATGGGTGCAAGAGTCCATCCTAGGGGGTTCGTGAGACGTTTCTGAAAGTCAAAACTAGAGTACTTTTTTGTTGAACTAAAATCTGATATATCATATAATTTAGTAATGTACAAAAGTCGTACCTATCGACAAACTCTTTTCGCGTTCCATATGCATATGTTCTACACCGTGGAGTTCTGTAAACCTTTATTAATATCAATATATGAAGCAGCTTTTTCAGTTAACTTTGACCAATTTCATAATACTGTTTTTGTTTTACTATACTCATGAGCAATTAGCAATGAAGATCATGAGTTTAACTAGATAACTTTCATTTAAAAAAGTAACTTTGGAACTTTTTTTTCAACATTTTCTAATTTACATTTTCAAATTTGAGAAATATTAGTTTGATTAAAAAAGCGAGTGTCTGAGCAACGAAATCTTATCTTGTGTAATAATCAGGACATTTGTTCAATTTTCCGACAAAAAGACACACAGGGATGCTTCAAAATGCAGCCTTCCACACTCCAGTAGCAGATATTAACTAAACCTAACCTCATTTGCATATACGAATGGGGGTAAAAGGTGAAATTTTGTATTTCAAACATGTTGAGATGAGCAGAATAATTTCATATTTCTTATACAGAGTAAGGTACTACTTCATACGAGAAAAAATATAAAAACGTTAGTGTGGCCAGATTTGCGGTATTGGTTATAGGAAGGTTACTACTGAAAAAAATTGAATCCAGTAGCTCCAACCTTACCAACAACTCTGCATAATAAGTTCTATGCAATCAGGAATGCCGTTCACCTAGGAGTACATACCCCCCACTTACCTCAGAAAGGTCTATAGAATAGTCCTCTACCTACAACAGTGAAATGGTTGTATGCCCATCTCCCCCCCCCCCATCCTCCCTCCTACCCCTGCATGATCAACACACCAACACCATCCTCATCTTGGTTAGGTTACTATGAAGCACATACTCCACTGATCTAAGGACAGATCTCTGCTGAATTAGGATTACACTAATGAAAGTTGATTAGCAGTTCCCTCCCTTCTCCTTCCACACACAACTTCACCTACACATTCCCTAAACCAGGGTTTTCTTAACTTTATCCCCCCCACAAACCCCTTGTGGATGTCAGAGTTGTCCACCAACCCCCAACTTTTTGAGACACGACCCGAGTCATTATTATACTATAATATGCATAACAGTGCTTCGTAAAAGTTCATAGTGTAATATTGTAGAGTTTGTGGATAGGTACGACTTTTGTACATTACTATATTATATGATATATCAAATTTTAGTTCAACAAAAAGTACTCTAGGTTTGACTTTCAGAAACATCTCACGAAGCCCCTGGGATGGACTCACGCACCCCCTGGGGGTTCATGCACCCCAGTAAGGGAACCCCTGCCCTAAACCCTCCTTGATTTTGTTTAATGTAGTTCCACATTACACTGACCTTGATGTTACTATTCTGTTGTTGCATAGATCTGAGTGACCTTTTGAAATCTTCATCTTTACGATCTAATTCACTCTCCAATCTTTGGACCTTTTCCTCTAAGAACGCAGCGGAATTAGATTTGAGGGGCGAATCGGGAGCGACCTGATGATCACTGACAGAGGCGGCGGCAAACATCAGGGCCGGGATGGAATTCGGGTGACGTTTTCGAATAATTCCGTTCATCTCTCTGACCTGGGAGGGAAGGGGCAGACGGCAATTTATGAATTAAATTTAAATAAAATTAAATTGAATATTCAATAAAAGATGTGAAAGTTTATGTCATATCATAGTAAACTAGAAGATAACCTTCCAGATGTAGCTTGATGACTCAGCTGTAAGACTTTTTGTTTTTGCAAAAGTTTGAGAACGCCCTCTCACCACCAAACTCTCATTGTTTCAGCGACCAATAGGGAAGCAACTAACCCATCTATTTCTTCTTGCCACTAAGCAGCTTCTCAACTTTGAAAACAGCAGTTTAAACACTTTTCTTACAGGGGGGGGATCTGGAACAGGAATCAAACTGCTAAGTCAGTGCTCCTTGTGGTATACCAAATTTGAGTTATTCAGGCCTCTGGGTTCTCAATTTGCTTGCTATGAGGACCAGAGAAAAATTATTGGCGAGACCGAATCAAACTGTCCCGATACTTTAAGAAAGTTAAACTTGAAGGCTTACAGTCTTGTATGAGGCCAAGGCCCCCTCACGCGATATTACAATGCTGAACCCCTGGTCATTGGTAACTTGTCACACCCACACACCAAAGTGTGCACAATTAAAAAAATCTCTCCTGGGGCACTACAGTACAATATATGGTGTCCCCTGGGGGACTTTCCATAGAGTGCAGCCACAAACCGGCACATGCAACTAAATTTAAAGGTTACCTCGCAAGTCCCGTTTATAAACATTGGGTGAAGAGAGGCAATGGAGATAAAATGCCTTGCCCAAGGACACAACATAACGGTCTGGTCAGGACTCCAACCTGCAATCCTTAACTCACAAGTCCACTGACTAAACCACTTGACCACAACGCCCTCACAAAATAAGCAACGTGTAATGCAGGCCAATAGGGTACTCAAGCCTAAGGCCTAAAGTGCTGGCATATCCCCACGAGTGCAAGATTGGTGGGCCAACCTTTTGTTTCCTTTTGTGCTAGAAAGGACTGAAAATCTTTCCCGGGCTGGTCTTGCCCCACAGGCCACCAATAGAAATCCCCTATTTAATCCCTATTTAATAATTTCTCTGCCAAAGGTACCAGTGTAATAGAAGCCACAGTACCTTGCAAACCATGTAACCAGGGATCCCTCCCACTTTAAACCCCCCCCCCACCAACACTGCCCAATCCCACCCACATTGGCACTGCCCAATGCCACCAACTGCCCAATTTCATGTGCTACAACTCACCAAGCATTAGGAATGGCATTTTGAGAGAATTAAGGCTTTTCACATTTCAACAAAAATTATTCATAAATAGTCAAATCTGTATTTATGAACTCAAACTTACCTGTCTCTCCAGATCCTGGATCCGTTTTGCGTCTGCTGCCCTCTCTCTTGCCCTTCTCTGTGCATCTGTTGTCTTTGTACCCATCTGGAAATAAAGCAATTTCACAGATAATAATAATAATAAATGAGACTTATATAGCACCAAACCAGTAATCAAAAGTCACAGCTCAAGGCACTTTACAAAGAAAGTAAATTAATTTACAAAAGAACAAGTGAAAAAATGGGTCTTAAGTAGACTTTTGAAAGTAGAAAGTTTATAGCATGTTCGAATGTGATCTGGTAACTTGTTCCAGAGATAAGACCCAGAGTATTCGAAGCTTCTGTAACCATAGGTCTTCAAGCGTGGTTTAGGAACAGTTAAATACAGTTTGTTGGAGGAACGAAGTGTGCGAGTTGGAATATATGCCAAGAGAAGTTGTGACAGGTACACAGGCCGTAATGTGTAACCACAGCCATGTCAGACCTGCACAACGGCTAATGTTTAACCACAGCCATGTCAGACCTTGACAACAGCTAATGTTTAACCACAGCCATGTCAAACCTTAACAACAGCTAATGTTTAACTACAGCCATGTCAGACCTTAGCAACAGCTAATGTTTAACCACAGCCAATTCAGACCTTCACAACCGATTATGTTTAACCACTTCTTATCAATTTCCCATCATTTCACACTTCTAAAAAAAAAAAGCATTTTTTTGTTTTTGTTTTTTTGGCAGTCACCTGTTTGTTTCTCTTTTCTAATTCCTCCCTCAGTCGATCGATAGTTGCGTCTTTTTCTCTCAGAGCGATCGTATCTTTGTCCAAGAGTTCTTGGTTTTCCGAGTACCATTTTAACTTCTTCTGTACATCTTCGACCTCTTTTTGGTGTTGCAATTGTAAATTCTAACCATAAAAATAAATAATAAAAGGAGAAAGAGGGAAAAAAATGTTAGCAAACGTAATTCCTACTGCCGAAGAAAAACCTGTTTAAAAGAGATATACATATTATATAAACATATTATAACAAGTCGGAGGTTCTGACATTTCATCTCCAGCAGAAATCTTCCTCGGGAAGGTTAACCGAGATGAACACATAGAAAAGAAACAAATAAATTAAATATGCAAAAAGGGACAGATATGTTAATTGGAACATTTGAAACAAAAGTGTGGAAAGGAATGGACCAATGGGCAGTGACATTAATAAACAGCTGAAAATATGGACAGAGTTGTTAACACAACTTTCCTATTATCACCTTTTCAAACAGCTTGAAACAAACAATATTTGTTCTTGACATTTAAGAAATAAAATGACTGAATATTCATTGATTAAGTCACATGACAGAGGTCCTCCTTTCATAACATTCCTGACCTGAAATTCTCTCTGTTTGACTTCCCGCCAGGCATCGACCTTTCCTTCCAAATGTTTCTTGTCTCTGATTAGCTGATCGATGTGACCTCGTAACTCCTGATTGGTCTGTTCCAGGAGGCGTGTCTTTTGCTTTAGCTGTGACTGCTGAACCTGTAGAAAGCAAAAAAATGAGACAATAATTTAATATGTTATGTATGAGTATCAGCAAGAAACTAAGATATAGCAGTAACCATGGTGATGGAGACAAGATTATGCTACAAAGATGTGACAGAATAGAATGGTGGGGAAAAGAGAGTCTCGGAGAAGAAGACATGAATATGCTAACTTGCATTATGAAACACAGGAAATAACGAGTAAATTATTCACAATCATTAGAAAAGTCCATCGAAAGTACAGCTGAAAACCACAACACTTACCATAAAGCTGAAATATTTGTATATATAAGATGTCAATCACTGATTGCATAGGCAAGCTACCAACATGTTTATGTATATATCAAAACAATACATGAATATGTAAATATATAGTATATGTATATGAATATGTATGATAACACTGAAAACATGAATATGCACAACACTGGTCAACTAAATATCGATAGTAGTTATATGGCTTGCTAACAACAAAGAACAACTGTGTCAAGTTGAGCTACCAATATGTTTATGTATATTTCAAAACAATACATGAATATGTAAATATATAGTACATGTATATGAATATGTATAATCAAACTGAAAACATGAATATGCAATTCACTGGTCAGATAAATATCAATAGTAGTTATATGGCAAACAAAGAACAAACTGTGTCAGGTTGTGTATGTCACCATCATGCCCAGACATTCATCGAGCCGACGGCAAACTTTGGCCGTAACATTTTCTTGACAGATTTGACCCCCCCTCAATGGTCACTGTTCATACTTTATTCGGTGACCATTCTAGCAGTTTCTGTTAGATTTACCTCCGACTCGACCACCTCAGTCTGTAGTTCAGCTATCCTAGAGGCTCCTAACACTGCCGAGGTATTTCCGGCAGCTATCTCTGCCTGGGCCTTCTCGCCGGTGATCACCCCCTTGTTCCTCAGGGCAAGGTCTTTCCCTTCGATGACCTCCCTGAACAAGAAGAAGGGGGTAAAGATAGTGAGCCGATACTAGTATTACTAATCTAGCATATTTGTTCTAGCATCTTACGCACCCATGTGAATCTGTTATTCGTACTCTGAGCCTGTTGGAAATCTAATATTGATACCAGCAAGATTTAAGTACTCTAACTTCTGCTTAGAGACATTTGCTCATACCCCCAGGGCAAGTTAACTTGTACCACTACTAGTCACACAGGCCCGCCCCCACCCCACCACCCCACCTCCCCCCCCCCATCCCTCCTTCTGAATTGTTCATAAATTAATGGTACATTAATGGGCATATCAAAATACATTGTTCTTTATCTCAAATTAGCATAGGACCCTAAATTGACCACAGGCCTATAGCCTGACCTGATCACCCCCCCCCCCCTACCTTCTTTCTCATCGGGCCTGCCTCTATCAAACGAAGATAACCATTTCATTTCATCAAATATGTTTGCAATCATAACATATGCCATCTGTTCTTAGACAATATGAGATCTACAGAGGTAGAACCTTTACCGTAGATTTCCGACTTGAGAGTGCAACCTCTGGTTTTCCAGGAACAATTTCTCCTCGGTTTGCTTGTTTGTTTCTCGTAATTTCTTCAATTCTTTGTACAATCTCTCATTTTCCTGACAAGAGATAAAAAAGAACAAATATTTTTTCAATATGGTTTCAAATAATGTTTTATCAATCAAATTGAAATATTGAGCAAAAACGGTTTCATGTTTGTGTTTGTGTTTGTGTTTCATGTCAGCTTTATCGTATGTATGAATAAAAATATGAAAAATAACTCTTTTCATAGTACTGCTCTTCCTATACATGATCTCCAAGTCTTCCAGTATCTGTTAGTCTAACTTCTGACTCTAATGTGACAGTACCTACGTAACACTACGGATATTCAAGTTTTTTTGGTACTTGATAGTCACTTTCTGACTCTTACACTACTGTACAACTTGATACTCAAACCTTACAGGACTTGGTTAGTCAAATTCTGTCTCTTACCTTACTTACTGGATATTCAAGCCTTTAGCACCTGGTTAGTCATACTGTCATAACTTGATATTCAAGCCTTTCCATGTCCGGTTAGTCATATTCTGTCCTTACATTTACCTACATAAATTGATATTCAAGCCTTCAGCATCTGGTTAGTCATATTGTCCTACATTTACCTACATAACTTGATATTCAAGCCTTTCAGCATCTGGTTAGTCATATTCTGTCCTACATTTACCTACATTAGTTGATATTCAAGCCTTTCAGCATCTATTTAGTCATATTCTGTCCTACATTTACCTACATTAGTTGACATTCAAGCCTTTCAGCATCTCGTTAGTCATATTCTGTCCTACATTAACCTACATAACTTGATATTCAAGCCTTTGGGCATCTGTTTAGTCATATTCTGTCCTACCTACCTACATATTTTGATATTCAAGCCTTTCATTCATTATCTGGTAAGTCATATTCTGTCCTACATTTACCTACATAACTTGATATTCAAGCCTTTCAGTATCTGGTTAGTCATATTCTGTCCTACATTCACCTACATAACTTGATATTTCAAACATCACAATAACTGTTAGTCACATTCTGTCTCTTACCTTTAAGTATTAAGTATTATTAAGTATTAATACTTACATAACTTGCTATTCAAGCCTTTCAGCACCTGGTTAAGAGTATATCATGGTACTTTCATCACATGCTACTCACAAAGACACATAAGTTACCTGTTGGTACCCTTGAAGTAATGTTTCTTGTTCCATAATGTCTTTCTGCATCAAGATCGCTCTTTCTTCCTGGGTTACATTCTCTGTGTCGCCTGACAATGCCTGCAGCCTCTTCCTAGCTGTATCTGCATCATCTTGGCTATTCAGCTAGCAAAGATAAAATCAAATTCGAAATTTTCTTGTACAAAGTTTCAACTTTTTCATGTTCCAAACCGACACATAGAGAACTAAATACTTTACAGTCCTTGTACAGACATTTCAATAGTCTTATTGTTGCTAATTTTCGGCTGTAATAGTTTAGTATTTTAGTTTTATTGTATGCTGTTATATTTTATTGCTTTGGTCTTTAATTTCTGAAATTTTATTGTTTTTAATAATTATTGTTAAGTTATTTTTTTCTGTAATTCTAAGGATGCAATATTTTTAGACTGTAATATTTTTAAGCTGTAATATTTTTTAAGTTGTATTATTTTATGCGATTCTGTGAAGTGCTTTGAGATCATTCTTTTGATGTAAAGCGCTCTATAAGAATAAATTATTATTATTTGCAGATTTGATACAAGGAATAAAATTTTCTAAAAAATACAACAAATACAACAAAATCTGCGGGTGAAACTTCAAATAACATTACAATCTTTCTGATTGTGTATTCCATAATTTTGATCAATAAAAAAAAATTTCTTATCCAAGGATAGTCCATCTTCATACCTTTGCTAACAAGACAAAATTGTCTTGCTTTAACTTATGGAGTTCTGCTTCGTGTTCCAATCGGAGTCCTTCCATCTTTCTCATGTTCTCTCGGTGCGAGCCGGCTATTTCCGCTTTCAGCTTAGCATTCAGTCTTCTCTCGTCTTTCCACTGGTTCTGCCATTCGTTGACTTCTGCGACCAGCGCCCTCTCTCTTGAGGCAGGCTGGACGCGGATATCTCGCAGACTTGCGGATAAGATTGGCTCTTCTTGAGAAAATTTCAGCTACGGGAGAAATAGAAAATGTTAGCTCTTCGTGTTGCTATATAAATGAAGACCTTCCGTGTGTCATATCTTTCCAAGAGGTTTCTGTAAAAAACATTTCAAAGTATGTAGCCAGAACTTCAGTACACATTCAACTCCGAAACATGCCCTAAAATCATTTTACTATAAACTTAAGACTTAAGGAACCAGCATGCAAAAATGCATTGTGGTTTCGATGATGTAACATGAGCAGTTTTCTTCATGAATCTGACGTATTGAATAGTGAGGATGTACATGTTTACAAGGGTTTCACGATTTGACGTCTGATGACCTCAAATGACCTCATGAATGCATAGGTTACCATTATCATCAAAAACCAAAAATGAAGGAAAAAAGCAACGAAACACAAAACCTAGAAAGCTTACACCCCCCTCCCCCCTTACACTCCCCTTTCTCCTCTACAACACAAACAATTTACTGAAATATTTATCACTGTCAACAGTTGGAGTATAAGAAACCTTACTTGTCTCTGTTTATCGAGAACTAACCACAAATTTAACATCTTATACAAACAGAATTATACTCCCTAGGCCATTTATATGTCGACCATTCTTCACACGGAATCGACAAAACCATTTTGGAGGCCATTTTTCATCTACATATCCACTAGAAGCTCACCACAACCCTTTCCACTTTGTATCAAAAGTCAACTTGCTTTGATAACACAACTCCTTGATGCAGATATAACTCATCAGCAAACGCCGACAACGAAACAAAACAATAAAAGAGCATGATTGACCGCTACCATCTCCCCCCCCCCCGCCCCACATACCCCACCTGATAATAGAGGGCATACCTCTGGAGGAGGGGTCAGCTTTCTTTGGTCAGCATAGTTCTCCTGGATGTAGCTGGCAAATGATTCGACAGACTTCATGAGGTTTCTACTCGTGGCTTGTCTGGACGAGGAGTTTGGTTTTGGGTCAGGCACTAAATGAAAAGAACAAAAAATGATTGAAATTAGGGACAGGTTGTAGAGTACAGATTTTTATGTAAACATGTTTTTTGTTTTTTTTTCTCTGCAAATTGAAACAGGATAAATTTCCCAGGTTTGTAAATGAAAAGATAACATATTTAATAAATCAAAACTTTTAAGCCAACGAAGAAACTAAACTCTTCCTTGACCTCTGTGGTAGATGAACCAACGCGCACCATCTTCCTCTCCCTCGTTCAGTCTTCCTGCCACAAAATCGGCATTCTTGCGGTTCGCACATCAATACCGTCGGAGTCAATTTATAACATCAGGAAACATATTTTGCATATAATTTCTGTTGTTACCCACACTAGACTTGTTGATCAATTTAGTCCCAAAATACGACCGGCAGCAAAAAAACTTTTTGTTCAAAATTTCACGAGGTAAGCCTCGCTTCAAAATATTCAAATTCTCATTTGCAGGACCAGACATGTGTATACATCACAGCCACTACCTTATCCTCAATTCTTCTCTATGAAAGCCAGGGTCAGCTAGACCATAGGGAGATTGTGGTTACAAAAGTCAGGCCCCTCTATACCAGTGGACAGTTCCATACCAGATATTTCAAAGCCTAAAAACAGCCAATTCTGTGGGGCACAAAGTTTTTGTGACTGGGATAAATGGTTACTAACTTTGTGGTCAAGTGGTTAAGGCAGTGGACTTTTGATCTAAGGATTGTAGGTTTTAGTCCTGATAGATCATACTTTATTTTCTCTATTGCCTCTCTTCACCCAGGTGTATAAATGGGGACTTGCTGGGCTTGTAAATATAGTTGCGTGCGTCAGTATGTGGCTGCACCCTATGGGAAGTCCTCCGGGGGACACGTGGATGTGGTGCACTGTGGTGCCCCAGGAGAGATTGTTTGAATTGTGCACACTTTGGTGTGTAGGTACGACAAGTTACCAATGACCAGGGTAAAGTTGTAATGTCGTGTGAGAGGGCCTTGGCCCTGAACAAGACTGTAAACCTTCAACTTTAATGTTTAAACCAAGAGAACCCTCTTATTATGGTAATTCATTTAAAATTGTTAGCCTTCAAACTAAAATACTCACAGAGTACAGTTAATTGGAACCATGAGAACTATCTTATTATAATTAATTTAAAACTTGTAAGCCTTCAAACTAAAACCACTGCAGAGAGCACAGTCAATTGGAACCATGAGAACCCTCTAATAATGATAATTAATTAAAACTAGTATGCCTTTGAACTAAAAATACCCCAAAGAGCACAGTAGATTGGAACCATGAGAAACCTCTTATTATGGTAATTAATTTAAAACTTGTAAGCCTTCAAACTAAAAACACTCACAGAGCACAGGTAATTGGAACCATGATAACCCTCGTATCATGATAATTATTTAAAACTTGTAAGCCTTCGACCTAATAGAATACCTGTCTTCTTCTGTTGCAGAATCTTATCTGCTGGGGACCAGACGTCACCTTTCGGTTTCTGTTTTTTCTTTGGTCCGTACCCGGAGCTTTTGATGGCGCTGTACTTTGTCTTCCTCTTGTTTCCGCTGTCCTTCACAAAACCTACGAGAGTAAAAAGAAGTCAAACCATAGATGAAAAGTGTTTACACGAGCATTCACGTGAACAATCTACCACTGGTATCCTCAAATGGTAGGATAAGAGAGTCGTTAACCAACAAAATTGAAGTTGGTTAATTGTATCAGATAAAGGAAGCCAATGGGGTTGTAAGTTCTTGCCCGGCAAGTTTAATAATTTCACCAATGAGTTTAAAAACTTTGACTTAAGTAGATTTTAAACAGGCTAGACATTGTTTTGCCTTGTTTTGACCTCTGAAAAGAAGCTTCTTGCACTGACAATGAGATACCCAACTTTGACAACTTCTTCACAAATTGTAAAAGTTTAAACAAGATATTCTCAATTAAAAAATGAATTCTTCAAATGGATAACAATGTAAAGAAAGAAATCATTAGCTCAACACCAATCAGCAAATTGGCTTGATCATTTATTCACATTTAAAATCATTACATTTATTACTGACTTACAAGAGTTAATTACAGCTGTATTGAGTACAGGACACAAACTCAATTTCAAAAGTGCCTACACAGTTGTCCTTCAATGATTACAATTCAGAACCACCAATGTGATTTGCATGTATATTGTAAACAAACATGTGAGTTCATTTTAATAGAGATTGTAAGTGTAAGACAAACCGGAGGAGGGGAGGGGGTGGGGTCTTAATACAACATTCAGTGGTCATATATCAAGCTTAATTGTATAATCCACATTTTTTTTTCTAGTTATCATCACTTTATTTTGAAAAATTTCTTACATTGGAATAATTATTTTCAATGTCATATAATTAAATACCATTTAATACGATTACAAAACAAAACAAAACAAACTAACTGCACATAACCCAAACTTTTCCAATAAACTTTTATAGCCAACTTGAGCAGTTAACGTTGTTTCAAAGAAATATTTTGAATTTTTATTCTAGAATGTTTGGCATTTGTTGTTCCGGCTCAAGAATGCTAACAAGAAAGATATGCAGTCTTTTAGTATTTATGAAATATGAACCGTGTTTACTCACCTTTTCTGGAGCGCGGAATTCTAGAAGACACCGATTTTTCATCGTCAGTCTGAAACAGAAGTAATATTCAAAGAACATTAGTTAATACGGGTGGTGGGGGGGGGGGGAGTCAGTCATTTTGTTTCTTGAATGTTAGAGCTTTGTCCTGGGGGCCTTTAAGGAGGTGTAAATAAATCATAGATAAGAAAGGTTTTGCTAGGCTTGATGTTTTAAGCTTTTTATGTTGTCAATAATTTTGCTGTCTGGAATCTCTCATGTCAATTTTTATGAGTAGATACTGACAGAAAAGACAGATTATGTCTTCTGTACTAATCTAGAAAGGCGATTATTCAGCTTTGTTTAAGGATTTGGGCCCGGTTACCGACTAAGCTAAGTACAGAATAAGCTACAATATGACTCCACAGCAACACATTTTAAAGAAAAATATTTTGTCAATTTCAAAGACTGTGAATTTTGTCATGAAACAAACAAACAAATAAACATCGACACTTGTAACATTTTGCGACCTATATTTATACACTAGAGCACGATTCAAATATTACTAGAAAATTTTCGGGAAACTTGGCGCATTTTGCGACTAGATGTTCAGTTGGCATAATTCACTACACAAAGAGTACACACTCAATTCTTAGTAAGGAATTATTTTTAATTGAGAAATTTTTTAATTTTGGGTAATTTTTTTTGGAGAGGAGGGGGGGGGGTAAATATCTTTCCTTTCAACTAGAAGTCAACAAAGTAGGTTAATACTCACAACTGTCCTACCAGTCACAGAGTCGTCGGGTGAGGCCGGGGCTAAATCAAACCCTCTTTGATCTGACGCGACCGCAGGTTGGAGATCGAAACCACGCGCACCATCTTCTTCTACCTCGTCGAGTCTTCCTTCCACAAAGTTATTATCGACGTCCACATCATCACGGTCACCCGTTATATCTCTATCGTGATGGGATTCTTCTTGTTTCCTGTTCGACAAATCTCTGTGACTAGATTCATCTCTATCCCTGTTAACTCCGTCCCTCTCTGCATCCGAGTCTACGGACATCTTCTCGCCGTCTCTTGCCCCGAGTGATTCGCTCTCTCCCGTTCTCCGTTCCGGACTGGCGAACACCGGCGAGAGATTGACTCCCTTTGGTTCCTTCCTCTCCCTGGAAGTGTTTCTCTGAGATTGATTCCCGGAATTGTTTGCGTTTCCTTCTTGAGACATCTCCCCGTCTCTCAATCTGTCTAAATCTTTCTTCATCTTCTCCTCCATCACCTCTTTGATGATGTCGTCCACCGTCCTCTCTGTTCTCTCCTTCCTGGATAACTCCTCGGATGCAGGAGCGTCCTCGTCGTACCGCCGGCCGCCTTCGTCCTGATGGCGGTCGCCATTGTCTCCCTCTCTGCGGCCGGTGGCGATAAAGTCCTTCGAACCAAAGGTCATCGTCGGTGTATTTGCTGCCTCTCTCATTGCAGCGTGAAGCGCTTCCATCTCTGAGGCTGTACCTGAAGCAGCAAAATCTGCAAAAGTAAGATGAGAAATAACGGTATCGACTAGCAACCACCAGTCCACCACCCAGATTGTTATATGCAAAATATGCTAGAACTACAGTTGAAGCAACTGCTATGACAATACCATAGTCCCCTTTGGAAATTAAATTGAAAAGTAACTGTCTGTTGGAAAGTTACGCAGCATTTGATCCTGCCAAAAAATATATACAAGCTAACGTTTTATTTATTGCTCATTAACCCCTTCACGTGTCAAGTATACCTGACACCATTTATACCCATTCCCTTCCCACGGCCTTACCCTCAATTTACCCTCTCCCTCTCCCCCTCCCCATAACCTGTATCCATTACCCCTACTAAGCCTCCCTGTACCCTTACCTCTCCCAATATCCACATCTATAGCCCTTCCCACCCTTCCCCTGTTCAGCCTTGTACAAGCAGATTAAAAAAGCTTATAATAATTATTAT
>JAIPMN010018933.1:27100-42035 GCA_020650975.1 Apostichopus californicus
CCCCCCCCCCCACCCCTCAGCCCTGTACAAGCAGTTCACAAAAGCTTATAATAATTATCAGGCAGTTATTTTTACGACGCTTAAGCGACCACAAATGTGGGAGAAGCTTGCAAGGGCTTATGGATTACACCTTTCATGTCGGGTGGCTTCAGACTCAAATTTGGAACCTTTTTTAATTTAGAAAGTCATTTCAGATGGGAAAACTGTAGATTGCTTTTTGATGAAAAACCCACCTTACTATGACCCAGCCTTGGATTCAACCTCAAGCCTCCCAATTGCTAAGCGCCTGCCTTTATCCACATGGCCACAGCACCGGTATATGAAGATTGACTAGTAAATTCTAAAAGAACTTGATAATTGCCAATAATTTCTTATTTTCTTATTTCAATAATTTGCATAAAATTATGAAATTTGCATATAATTATGAAATTTGTATATAATTATGAAATTTGCATTTAATTATGAAATTTGCATAGAATTAATTTAATTGACATATATTTATGGAACCCTACGGTAGCAACTGACCTCTGTCTAGACTATTACTTGGTCCCAGTAAAGCTCTCTTCCTAGTGTCTTCCTTTGAAGTTCTCTTCATTTGTGGAATATTCAGAGTTGAGTCTCCTGTCTCCAACAAGGATACTTAAAACAATAAAAGAAAAATATAAAATACACCCATTAAATCTTCTCAATTAATGTCCTTTGAATTTTCTTTCTTAACGTTTTTCTTTTCTCGTTTCTACGGGGAGTACTGAAGATATAATAAATAACCTGGGATTTGAACATCCAGGTCATGGTATGCAAACCCAGTTTGAATAATGCATAGTATTACAATAAAAGATAATAGTTAAACATGAGCAGTGACGAATGGAATCAAAATGTATGGCAAGCCAGCAAGAACATAGAAGCAGTAGTACCTTACAAAGGAAACCGCGAAAGAAAATGCATCCCGTAAAATAATTAAACGACCGCATTCCAGTTTCTTTAATAGTCGTGTTACTCTTTATTTTCACAAATGGCATGTTTTGAACTTGACTTACCCAAATAATGTCAAAACTGTTTAAAGCATCAAATGCCACGGTCAGGCCCATAGCCAGGAATTCTGATTTGGAGGGACACCAACAAATTGAGGAGGGGCACCGATAATTTAGGGGGGGGGATTATTTTCTTATCCTGTACCTTGTTTTGTACAGATGTTGATGACACAGTAGTCTGCAGGGGAGGGGGGTGGGTGAGGGTACAGTCTCCCTCCTACCCCCCAAACCCTGGTCTGACTACATGCCTAATTATTGTTGCACTAAACATTTATTTTATGTTCTTAAATGTAACATATATATAGAAAAAAACATCTTTTGAATGTACACACAAAAGACAAGATATCTACTTCACTAACCATTTGCAAGCAAATCAGCTTTGTCACTGGGAACCTGGAAGCAAAGAATAGAAATCATTAATATCTCAAATAGATAAGCATTCTGTCTTATTCCCACTGCAAGTATAAACTGATACTGTCAGTTTGACTCACTCGCTCATAGTACATGAACCATTCAAATAAAGAATTCAACTTGAAAGTAAATCCTTGGTATCCATGACGATATCAAGTCAAGAGAAGATCGCTCACTAGAAATGAGGAACCCATGAGACGAGACTGCTCCCCCAACAGTTCGATCATGGGGCAAAGAGCTTTTGCTGCTGCTGCCCCTTGTCTGTGGAACAGCCTTCCAGAACATGTAAAACACAGTCCATCTCTTGCTTCTTTTAAACGCTCTCTCAAGACTTATCTGCTTGCATTTTTGTCTTGTACTATGTTTACTGTTTTTTGTTTTGCTGTCGCACTGTTTGTGTCACTGCGCCATGAGCGTCTTTTTTGACGGATACCGGCGCATTACAAATGTCCATTATTATTATCATTATTATTAAATGTCTGTAATTTACGTTAGGTCTAGGTACTGTACGTCTTCAATAAAACTTGCTTGCAGGATTGGTTTAAGTTTCGTCGCTACTCATGACAAGCAACAGACTGAGTCTGCTCTTGTGGTTGTAAATAAGTGCAACAAACTAACTCAAACAGTTGTGCAAAAGAAATTAAAATGTTTTCTGCTCAAATTTCATTTCAGTGATGGAGCTATGGCAAACACTGCCAGTATCTTAAAAATTAAAAACTGCAGACAAATGTTTCTAGATATGAAACCAAAGAAGCACTTAGGGTACTCATCCAGTCTTTAGGGGCCACTGTAACACTCAAACGCCCGTTCCACGAAGAAATGGACGTACACCGACTGACGTACGTATGAACAAATCCTATGTTATGTCCTCACGCAGCCACCTCCGAAAATAAATGATCAACTCTCAACTCAGGCCATTGTATCTAATGCAAGAGGAATCACAACTGAACGAAAGCAGCTAAAGTATGCTGTGAATAGTCAATGTTGGCCTGGTTCATAACTGCAGCCAACACTGGCTTGTTAACACTGGCCAGAAAATTATCAACTGTAAAAGAAGTTTAATTTTCAATAGTCACAAGCTTTGACAGAAAGTTATCCCTTAATTCCTCTCGGTTAACGATGGAGAAGTCAACAAGACATCTCAACACTGTCACTGGACGAATCTGTTTAGTGAAAATCAGTTCCGAGATTAAACTGTTTATCGGCAAGTATGATGCAAACACACAAGTTGATCGGCTTACCTTAGAAGCAGCTTTCTCTCCCGACGGACCCTCAACTTCCGTTGCTGGGGGTGAAACTATAAAAACAAGGGTTATAAAACAAATTCTCACTTATTGTTGATGTATTGAAATTAACTTTCATGTTCATTGAAGAGAACAATTTGGTGAGGTATATTACTGCTCCCTTGTGGCACAGTTACCACTTGTTACAAGTTCAGAGAATCTTTTAAGGTGTTAGAATACACATTTTCTGGAAACACCCAAATTTGCTTTATGCATAGAATTTATTCTACATCAAAAAAGTATCAAGATCTGACAATAATTCTGCTACTATAGAGAACTTTTAAACGGGCAGAGGTTCTTGGCACACCAAAAACAAAATACTGCCCTCATTCTTGCACTCATCAGGTATGCAGACCCTTTAAGTCTTTAGACTTGCGCCCCGAACCTGCCTACGTTGAATGTTGCTTAATCTAAGTGTAACAGTGTTAACCATTTTCGCTTCATTATCGATGGTCTTGGCAAAAGGCGACGAGCGCCATCTACTTTGCTTACTACTTTTTATGACAATTGTTTGTCACTGCTAATTTTTGTGAATGGTCTTCTCATCCTTTTGACAGAGCCATTCCTATGCTTAGCAAGATCGTGTTATATTCAGGGGTTATTTGTTGATTGTTTACCTTCAAATAAACCATAGCCACATGAACCTGTGTTTTGGTCGTTACATAAGTAAAGAGAGAAGTTTGTGTTCTTTTAACCTTGGCTCCAACCAATACTTTTCTCTATAGCTGGTATCAAAATAAATTGACAATTCATGAAGTAGCGATTTACAGGGTGATTAAAACTAAGCTAAAATCTGTTCTCCCAAGAATGTCTTGTATCACTTCTGCTGAGAAAATTATCCTTTCTCTTCAAATGTGGTAGAAAATACTTGATACATAAGAGAGCAGTGAAACCCAGAGGGCTTGAGAACAGGGAAACAATGGTTAATATTTTGAATGAGTGTACAATAAATAATGATAGAAATGGAAGAAAACAATGAACTGACTCTTTGTCTCCTTAATGTTTTGTGATGCAAATTTTGCAACAAGCTGGCCAATGAGAGTGCAGTTACAGTGAGAGGATTAGAAATCATTCAAGTTCTACAATAATTTGTTATGACCGTTTGCAAGTAACACTGAGGGAAACCGCAGACAAAGCTTACCTCTCTCTTGCCTTGCTAATTTGCTCGGTGCCGGACTGCTGAAATCATCGGCCGTTCTGAAAGTGCAAATTTGTTTTGTGAACTGTAGTGAAAAGGCTTCCAGATTATTTTACAACATTTGTAGCTCTGAGAGCTCAGTTGTTTGAAATCATAATTTAATGTTCCTTAATACCACACTAGAGATGTATCAACTACTAAAGGTGATTATTTTGACAGCCAATATAGATATCGAATCACCATCTGCATACAGAGGAGTGTTAGCTCAGTGGTTAACGCTGGTGCCTTTCAATCATAAGGTCTCGAGTTCCAGTCACTCCAAGATTAATGTATGCCGTCCAGTTACAGAGTTCTTGACAATTGACAATTCATAATCATGGACATTAAATATGAATGTAAGAGACTGACTTCGGTCAGCTTGCGGGTGGTTTGATAAGCCAATGAGGCTTCTTTGCGAGTTCCTGCTTGCAGGAGGATCTAAATAAATACATACAAACTTTCCTTTCAAAATATTTCCGTAGATGATTACGACAAGGGAAGCACTTTCAACCGACTAATTTCTTTGATCCAAACATTGAAAATCACAAATTACTTCAATGTTTATTTCAAAAACAAATAGTTTGAAATAATATTTTACGTCAGCCATCTTCATCGTTATCTACCTGATCATTTCCAACAAATAAAAACTCTTAAAACAGGGCCTGACAAGGGTTATCGATGCTTGGGTTAGGGTAAGGGTTAGGCTTACTTTTTTTTGGGGGGGGGGAATGCATTAGGGTTAGTCAGTTCGGGTGAGATCTGTTATACATCACAGATGGTCACTGGACCGTTTTAGTGAGTGGTCACTCACTAACGAGTGACCAGTTTGTACCGTCAGCCTCCTTTGACTCACCCCATAAACCCTGTTGGAAGTGTGTTCATAGTGCCGGCGGTGTCGGTTCCTCTATTCAGCTGAGCGTAATCCACATCTCCTCCGCCGTGTTTATCCTCTAACTGCTTGAAAAATCTTGCTTTGTCCTCCATTTCCTCTAAGGTCTCTGCTCCTGGGCCTCCCAAGGATCCTTGATCCCCATAGGACCCCTGTACCCCGTAGGACCCCGGACCTGAGTCTGAAAGGATGTAAGACGAAGCATTTACTGGTTAGAGAATGATCAACGATGATTGTGACGTTCGTCTCCTTGACTCTGCATATCGCATGACAAATCATGTCGCTTTCAACAGACCACTTCCGTGTAAAATAATTCTGGGTGGATGGGTGATAACACCAGCATCTATTTTGATCAAAATAATGTTGCTAAAAAGACCATTTTTTCCCCTTCAAACTTGATTGTTGATATATGAAGGTCATTTGTCCTGACCCCACATGAGACTAGAAAGTTAAATCATACTTTAAATAGTGGTCACTCAGTTTCAGACTTCGGCAAGCATTCTTGGGCCTTTCCTCCAAGGGTTTTCTGCTCGCTGATACTACTAAATTGCCCAAATTTACCACACTTCAATGTTTAGGAATATTTTGACAAGTCTGCAGCTACTAGGATAAGGTTTCTGAATAGGCAGTCTGCAGTCTCAATCAGTTCTGTGAAGGTTAATGGCCCATCATTAAAAACTCAGCCAACAATCTTGCAATCATTCGGTATGCGGACGCTTTCGTGTCTTGGGTTTGAACGCCCTGTCGACCTATCGTGCACATTGCATATTGGTTCACAATGGCTCATTGATCCAACCCATGTTTTCTCTCTGGCACTCATGGAAAATTAATTGAGAAAACCCCTGTCCCTAGGGGAGCATTTTGGAAATCTGTTATCAGTGTTTTTACCATGTTCATATTGGAGGTAATGCTAATGACCTTCTAATAAAAAACTTATAAAAAAATAGATATAAACAGTTTTGACATTCATTTAATAAATTAATTGTCGCTCAACCTCCAAGAGGTAGTTTTTTCGAACATGTTCAAACTTTTAGCATCTTGGAAAACCCAATGTAAATATTGGAGATCAACCCAGAAGGATTAATCCCTTGAGTCAGCCCTGAAGGATTAATCCCTCGACTTAGCCCTGAAGGATTTATCCCTCGAGTTAGCCCTGAAGGATTAATCCCTCAAGTCAGCTCTGAAGGATTAATCCCTCGAGTTAACCCTAAGGATTAATCCCTCGAGTTAGCCCTGAAAGATTAATCCCTCGAGTTAACCCTAAGGATTAATCCCTCCAGATAGCCTGAAGGATTAATCCCTCGAGTCACCCCGGAAGGATTAATCCCTCGAGTCACCCCTGGAGGATAAATCCCTGGAGTCAACCCTGAAGGATTAATCACTCGAGTTAGCCCTGAAGGATTAATCCTTGAGTCAGCCCTGAAGGATTAATCCCTCGATTCAGCCCTGAAGGATAAATCCCTCCAGTTAGCCCTGAAGGATTAGTCCCTCGATTCAGCCCTGACGGTTTAATCCCTCAAGTAAGCATTGAATATAAGATTAAGACTACAGTTTCACCCTGTGAGAAAATACAAGTGTACACATTGTCACCTTCTAAGGGATCGCTGTAAGTGGATTCTTTGGTGGAGTTCATCCTCTCCGAATACTTCTTCATTAGGGTACCCGCATCACTTTGGCTATCCTGAAAAAATTCAAAACAGTTGATAAAATGAAGTTTTGAAAAGAGTTGCAGTCAAGTGTTCTAGTGACACAAAAGGAATGTTTACTGCGTTGTCAAAGTGCAAAGAAGTTCAACCACCAGGGATGGGAGACCCTTGTGAACCCTGACAACCAGGGGTATGGAAAATTCATGGTCCTCACAGGAATTCAGGGTACAAAATAAAATAAAGAAACAAAACAGAAACAAGAAATAGATATGATAAGAAAGATAAATCCCAAGCCATGTAAAGGAAATTGAAATATTCGAAATCAGTAGCGTGTTTGGCAGTACTTTTCATTGTGAAGTACAGTATTACCTTATTTATCATAAGTGTTCAATTTTTTTGCTTCGTGTTCAGATATAGCCAAAGAAAATCCCACATACTACGAAACATGTTCATGGGAATTTCAGCAAAGTTTTCCAACTCTTATTTCATCCAGTTTGAGATTAAAAGCAAAGTTTGTGAGAAAATTATCTTCCCTATTACATGAATAAAACAATTAAGTGACCATGCAGTCATAAACTAAAACGTATTTTTAGATCAGCTTAAATGCTGTCATGAACAACCATAGAAGTGTTTAAAGTACTACGGACACCTAGCCAATTTGCCCCATACTCGGCATATTTAAAGTGTGTTTTCTTGATTCCAAATATATTGAAATTTTTTGAAAAGCTCTTTTAGTTTCCAAGATATACACAATGCGAGTTTTGATAAATTTGGGACACTCATTAAATAAACTATGACGTGGAGTGTTGCGATCGTCAAAAATTTCTTAGTTTAGGCCTTAAAAAGTTAACCCCTAATGACAAGCCCACATATATATCACTTGAATACTGTGGAGTTCCTCATTTCAAGCAGACAAGAAAATATTTTTCAAATTGTCTTTGGCAAAGGTTGTAATTTAAACAAAGGGATAACATAACAACAAAAAATTAGGCAGTCACTCCCTTTACATCATCAATGAGCATAAATGAGCTAATGTTTATTTTTAAAAAAACTGGAATTAAGAAAAGACTTGTAAAATGGTCAATTTTTGATGGATTTTGATGGAAGTTGCAGTTATTTTCATGATTTTTAAATGGCTATTAGAGTGATTAGGACAAAGGTTGCTCACTGGTGTCTGTAAACCTTCAGTTTCTAAAACTCACTTCTTTACTCACTGGCTCATCTCCATCTCTCCTGATGTCATCTTTGGTTGCAATTTTTTTACTTTTCTCTTCCCCCTCCTCCTCCTCTTCTGCTACCTGGAGCAGCGGAGTCGACTGTTTTTTGGGTTTCATCCATTTATTAGTACCTGCGGGTGACAAACGTATCTATAAATAGTACAATTTTCAAAAATTAAATTTAGTAGCAATTAACTGTTAGCAACTATTATGGCAAAACTATACTTGCAAAAATGTTACAATGTTACAACAACTTCAAGCAGGTGAAATCACCCCTGAAATACAGCTGCAGTAAGATAAAATCTTTTGAAAGCAACCAAAGAGCTGAGAGAAATTGCATTAATCCTTGGAAAAACTGTAAGATTGGTTTCTATAAATTTAAGTCTATATGGCAAGCTTTGCAGACAGTCAAGTTTGTCTAACACAACAAACAGGTCTAACAAAATGCCAAACATACAGGCTTATTAATGTAAACATCATTTCATTAAGAGATTATCCATGGCCATCGGAAATTATCAATTGCACAGTATAATCACGCCATTTTTCATAAAAAAAAAAAATTGGCCACTCTTAACCAGTTCCTTAGAATAAAGAGAAATTGAAACAAAAGTCTAGGATGTTGGTTCTGACAGTACTAACTGGTAGTGCAATGTTGATCGGATAATTCACGGTTCCGCTAAGTAAGAAACATTTCCAAGAAAGTCTGATAATATATCTAGACCCTACACTTACTTGAGGGTGTGACTTTTTCTTGGCTGCTCCCAGGATCATCATCACTTTCATCTTTCTGCATCCACCAAGGTGAGTCACCTTTCTTTTTCTTTCCTTGCTTTGCTTTCTCAAAGAGCTGGTTCACTCTTGCCGAATCTAACGAGTCATCTGAAACTGACTGAAAGAGTTCATGGGGGGGACATAAATACAATGTAACTGCGTATGTGTCTTTTCTATCTATTCTAGAAGAACCAGATGCATAAGGGATAACAAGATGGCTATGAGGTTATTTCAAAAAACCTTTGCCAAAGTACCGCTAAAAACAAGAATGGCACGCTCAATTAATGTAAGCTGTCAAATTTTATAATTTTTGTATGCAGGTTTGAGGTTTATCAAGTTATGTTTCTCATACAATACTGAAAATGGTATAGTCCTGTACACCAATTTTGCTTTACATACATGTTGGCACAAATTTGTGGAGGGTTGTCTATTCTGCATAGCATTTTTGTATGTGGTACTCGATGATGTATTCATCTTTTAAATGTTCACATTGCACTTGTCAAAGCCTTGTGATAACTCAGTAACTGCGTTGTGAGTAGGTTTTCCTGATTCACACAACTTACCTAGGTCTAAATTGCCAGTACTAGCAAAACTGCTTTTCTGTTGTGTTCCCACGGAAACTCCCACCAAAACTTAGCATTTAGGCTACATCACATTACCACTCGCATTTGTAAGGTAACAAGTAGCAACTTGAAAATGAACCTTGGGTTATACGTTAGATCACAAGGGGAAGTGGTTCCGCGAATAAGCTAACCCACTGTCGTACTAGCTAGTAATTTTGGGTAAGGTTTTCACAAATTTAACCACCGTACGATTAAAAAAAAGCTAATCACTAAATTCTTGCATGATAAACTCCAAACCTCTTTCATAAAACTTTCGAACGCATCATCAAGGTCCCTCTGTGATAATTTTGACTTCCGAGACATCTTCACTTCGTATGTGTCGTTGCAATCTGTTGTGGAATTTAAAATCAAACTCGCGCCTCGTACATCACTAACCAATATTTATAGGCTACGCTGCCCACGGACACTTCAGACAGGAAGTTATTATGATGCATGACTCGAGCTTCGAAGGTCGACCACTTTTCCCAAAATAGGTGTTTCTCTTTTGCTTGAATCTTGTTTCAAACGTGTGGCATGATGGCACGCACTATTTAGTGGACTTTTCAGATCTATGGTAAGAAGACATTTTTCCAAATTATCTGTAAAATCATCAGTTTATCACATACGGAAAGTTACAGTGTTTTGAAATAGGCTAGGTGCCCCCACCGTTACATTGTTGTTGTTGATGATTGTCGTTCGTTTGTTATTGAAGTTTGAAGCTTTGTGGTTAGTATTCAAGTTACTGTGCATAGATACCGTTTCAGGCTTTGGTCTGGTAGTTGGAATGTAATTAGACAGATAAGTGTGAACCTCTAACGGTCAGAATACTGTCATTTCATTCAGTAGACAAATAATGTCATTATTACTATCCTTGTTGATTCATCATTCAAGAAGGCTATAAACCATCGTCGTTAGGAATAGGCCTAGCCTATGCTACAGAAGGCAAGATTAGCTATGGACTTGTATGTCCCACATTAAAGTGCTATACACTTGAACTTGTTGAAGATCGTTATGATAGTACAGAGCATACAACTACCAATATTGTGTGGGAGTATACAAGTGTGTTCACAGACCTGTGTTCAACTATAATTTGATTCGCTGTCATTGGGTCAAGCACAACCGAAGATTAGAATAAATGATGGTAACAGATTGACTCCCAGAATATTTATGACAGTTATTCCAAATGTTCATCATATTTCCATCCAAGTTCAAAATATGTGGTTTGTGTTTTTTTTTGACATAGAACTGACAAAACGCTGTGCACGACTTGTTCAAGTCGGTAAGAAAATGTTACGATGAATAATGACGCAGACTACCCTTGCTGCGAAATATGCGGCCAAGATTTTGAGTCAGAGAAGTTGGTCAGGCTTCATATGAAGGAGGAGCATGAGAAATTTGGAGCTCAGTGTCCGTTTTGCGACCTCAAGCAAGTTGACATCGACGAATTGAGGTTTCATGTGAACACAGCCCATTCAGATATTCTTAGCCCTCTCAGATCCAACAGCACCGACCGGTCGAATGTTCCAGAAGAGCACGGTAGACGTGACTGGGAGGGAGTGGAGCTCGTCGAAGTAGCACCGCAGAAATTTGACAGAGATCAAGTTCAGACTACGACGGAGTTGTCCCCATCACAGGAATTCTGCTCCCCAGAGAAAGATGGAGAGATGGACACAGCTTTTGTGGATGATTCCATAGAATCGATAAAGATGGAAGTATTTTACAAGTCGAGTCATTCTTTAGATTCCTCCTCTAGCGATGAAGAACCGGACCGTGAAGATGCTTCTACTCCATCGAAGGCAACTTCTTCGAAATCTGAAAGTAGAAACAAGAGGCTGATCAGCGAGGTGGAAGGACTCTGGCAGGAGCTACCGTCGACTTCTGGCCGGAGCGAGTTCATGCCTCGGAACGGCAGACCGTGGTTTATTGAATCGAGCGATAGTGAGGAGGAAGAAGATTTAATGGCTGGTGGGTTGGGAAAAGTAACTGCAAAGCCAAAGGAAACTTTACTGAATCTAAGTAAACGTGCCAAACATATCGACGAACCGATACTGTGCCCGTTTTGCGGCCTAGGAGATTACGACATGGAGGTCATTCGACGTCACGTCGATCTCGAGCATTCGGATGCGGATGCTTCTTCCAAGGCTGTGACACCAAAAAGCGATTTCTTAGTACTGCCAAAGATGGAGGAATCTGATCAAAATGGGGAATCAGGTGAACCCTCCACTGCCAAGAGGAAACTTTTCACGAGCGGGGATTCCACTGCTGGAGAAACGAAAGGCTCTTGCCCGATCTGTCACGTGGAGGGACTCCCTGCAGATAAACTGGAACGACATGTCAACAGCCATTTTGAGTCCTCCCCAGTTACCAACGATATCAGCGACAGGCTGGTTGCTGAGCAACTGCAAATGCAAGAGAAAGAACAACAGGATAAGAGGGAGAAGGAGACCCTAAAACTGTTACAGGTGCGAATGAGGGCTAGTTGCTCAAGAATTTTATGATACTGGGGTGCATGTTTATTTAAGTTTGTCTATTACTTTTCTGTGGGGGGGATGGTGGACAACCAAACTATATCGGTGAGGTTCTTGGAAAGACAGGTAGTGTTTTGTATGTACATGAATAACTACAGTAGCCATGGCTTCCTTTATGATCGTAAACTTGTGTTGGACAGCCAATTTTTCACACTGGACAATGTTCAATAAGCATTTCCAGATTGTGATATGGATAATTTAATAAATTTCAACCTTGCCTAATATCCTTACAGTATCATCTGTATTGTTTGTCAGTCAGTTAGAATGCCTTGCACAATACCTCCCACTTTTATCGATCCTATTATTTCAAATTGTGTTTGAATTAATATAAACATCATTGGTCTTTGTGTTATTTATCAACCGTG
Source organism: Apostichopus californicus (assembly GCA_020650975.1). Taxonomy (NCBI): domain Eukaryota; kingdom Metazoa; phylum Echinodermata; class Holothuroidea; order Aspidochirotida; family Stichopodidae; genus Apostichopus; species Apostichopus californicus. The sequence continues at coordinate 39,021 of JAIPMN010018933.1, forward strand.
CATTTAATAATGATCCTAGGATAGCCAATAAATGTAAAGTTACCAGCTGTTTCCAGTTTAATTTGCCACCCAGAATGGTTATGTATTTTTTATTTATTTAATTTTATGTTTATTGTTTTGGACTTTGGTAACATGTGATATGATTTTTTTATTGTCAACAGAAGCAGTATGGAATGGATGAAAAAGGAAGTTATAAAAGGCAAGCCGAATCAAAATTGGAGAAGGCTGTCTTTCATGGTGACATGGGAATCGCTGAGTTTTACAATCAGAAGAGCAAACTCCAAAGGGTGCAATCCACGGGTGAAGAGGACAGCCGACACAAAACATCAGGTAATGTCGGCTGGTGTCAGCATTTTATCGCTAGGATAGGGCTGGGATTGGGCTCAAATTAACCAGCTGTGCAACGACAGTTAACTGCCGTGAGTGCCCCTACAACATGCCCATATGCCTGTGAAAAATCTTCCTACAAATACTGATGAACCTGGCAACAACTGCTGTATGAATGCCTCTTCAATCAAGTTGCCATAGAGCGGCCCTCATATTTATCTGGATCATTAAAGGCATTGAAGACTCGCCCAAAACTGTGTGCCGCGCTCTGAAAAAGTTAACTTTCTATTGCTTGCAAGTGAAGTTTTCTGCTTGTCGCTACAAAATGCAGACAGTAATGAAACGTGATACCTTGTTATCTTTAGCTGGACCTGCGATGTCCATCGCTGTAACGTTTGTACACTGTGCTGTGGGTATTGACCGCAGCTGTATGTACTGACTGTACACTAGTGTCTAATTACCGAAGGTAGCAAGCTGTGTGCGTATTTTCTGGGATCGATGGTGGTGTCTAACACTTCTGTTACACCTCATTTGAAACTAGGTCAGATTACCAGCATTAGACGTTTCTTTTTGCGCGAGTCTTCACACCCTTTAAACTCTATTATCAAGCTAAAGAGTTTCCTTTTGCTGTCACATACTGTAACGAAAGGTAGCGGATAGGCAATCCATGTGAGCGCACAGCTGGCGTTCTGTTTATGAATATTCAGATCAGTAAATCGATGCATGAAGGTCGAAGTAAACTATAAGAGATTAATACCTTTAATGGTCGGACAACCTAAACCACTGCTAGAGTAACAGAATTAAAGTTATTTCCCTTATCGACTTCATTCTAGTATAGATCAGTATCTTTTACAGTTCTTTTTGATATGTGAATATATTACAGTACATATGGGCTGCAATAGTGAGCATGATAGATAAAAAAAGGACAACCAACTTTGTAATAAATTGTCTGGGAGACAATTTGAAAAAGAAAATTTCAGGTCGTCCTACGAAAAGGAAGACTCACCATTTTTAAAAGGTTTTAAGATCAGCTGTGGTCATTTTTCTTATTTAATGACAAATCCCAAGTTAGAATCTCATAGGTCTTACTCAATTTATGCAAATTGTTAATGGATATGGATATTTCTTAACCAAATTGTCCTCTTTTTTTGTTGACATGTTTACAGGTGTTATTGCCTCCTTATCGAGATTCTACGACAGTAATGTCTACAACGTTGATCACGCTCGCCTTGCAGAACAGACGGACCACTTTGGATCCTCCCCTGGGTGTAGGGGATGGGGTTGCGGCTATCGGAATCTACAGATGCTTCTATCAGCCATGTGGCATGTGCCAAGATATAGGGAAGTTGTATTTAACGGTGAGTTACAGTGGATGTATGTATGTATGTATTTTAGATCCTCCTGCAAGCAAAAGCCTCATTGGCTTATCAAGACCGCAAGCTGACCGGGGTCAGTCTCTTACATTCATATTTAACGTCCATGATTATGAATTGTCAACAACTCTGTGACTGGACGACATACATTAATCTTGAGGTGACTCAATTAAGGAACCTTATGATTGGAAGGCACCATATTTTAAATTGTATTTAAATTAGGACAAGAACATCTGTTTTAAATTTAGCAAATTATCAAAATAAATCTCAGACTGCTTTTTCTCATACCTTAACAAAAATCAGAATTGTTAAATACAAATACTGAAAATATTTTGCAATCATATATATTCACTTTGCTGTTATGTTTTCTTTGAATGTGTTTTAGGTAAGAATGCGATACCATCCATAAATTACATCCAAAAACTGATCGAGAATGCCTGGAAAAATGGATTCGATCCGGCCGGCAGGGAGCAACTGGGAAACAGACTTGTTAACACCCGCAAGTGGATCGGTGCTACGGAAATAATAGCTCTCTTACATTCTCTGAGAGTCAAGTAAGGAAATACGGGTTCATAAGAAGGAACTTTGTTTAATATCAGCTGGTTGTGTTTGAAGGCTTGAATATGAAACTTCTTGATGGTTCATTTGATCAATATTTACAAACAGATACTTATAAACCACATAATAATAATGATGATAATAATAATAATAGTAATAATAATATTAAAAATATTAATAATATTATCCTGAGGAAGGACATGACTAACTTTTCTTCTGTCCCCCCTCCTCCCCTCCCCCCATCATTCCTCTTCTCATAGCTCTCTTCCACCCTTTTTTCTCCACACCTTTCTGTCTTTGTCCTTCTCCAGTTTATTCTCTATCCCCTTCCCTTAATCCTCTCTTTGTCCCTCCACTGTTTATCTCCTACCTCTCCTCTTCCATTGTTGGTTTCTTTCTTTCTTCTCTCCATCCCTTGTCTACTAATCCCCTTACATCTTTCTCTTTTGTGTTCACCAAGCTCATTAACCTGTCTGTATTCTCTGTGCGTGTTTTTGTCCCTTCTGTTACTGTTACTTGTCATTTAGCCTTTGAAGAAGATCCTGCTAGGATCAAAAAGTCAGGCCAACTTACTTTTACACATTCTCCTACACAGGCTCTCTAGTGGATAAGCAGTTTGCTAACAGTTTTGTTTTATTTTAATATTAATAATAAATTGTATAGCACATTATACCAATGGTCTCAATGTGCTTTACAAGAAACAAAATGAGTACAAAAAAACAGCATAGTAGTACAGACTTAAAAATACACAAAAGGA
>JAIPMN010018934.1:0-19270 GCA_020650975.1 Apostichopus californicus
TTATATATATATTCACAGTCTTTTAATACACATCCACAGTCTTTAAATACAGGCCATACCATAACAGCTAGTATTGTATGTAAGTTGAAAGCAAACAATTAAATCATACCGTAACATGTTTGTCTCCTTTTGCTTTCCCTCTCCACATAGATACAATTTTTATGTAGTATGTTGTAATGTGCAGTACAAATAAATGCATGGACTGCATCAAACAAGGTAATTGATGCTTCCACTAAAATCATATTCATGTTCCATATATGATCTATACAGCATGTCTGATGGACTCTATGCTCTCCAGACATATCTGATGAGTGCATGAGTTCAACTTTTGGACCGGGGAGAAATCGAAAGTATAAATGTATTTTCATTTTCATTTTCGACATGTGCCCAGGAGAGTATCATGAATTTATGAAAACATCAACAGAAGAGGCCCAGCATGAGTGACATTTTGTCCCTGGGGCCTGACCAGGCCCTCCAGCAACCACCCACCCCCCTTCTAGGTATCCCCTTTGTGTCATACAGACTATACCTCTCTCATTTCTGATATATCTACCTAAGTAATACTGAAGCCCCATTGCCTCTTCAGGTAAATGCATGGTGAAAAATGTGTGGGAAAAGAAATTCATGTCAATTAATGTGGAATATGATTTGAGGGGTTTCTTTGTCCAGTTATAAAGAAAAGTATATAAATTGCAGGCTCTTTAATGGCGATTCCTTGCTCCTTCCGATCGCATTGTTTTAGGGCACCGTACTTATATGTCAACCAGAAACACTTCAGCACAGTAACCAAAGAGAGGTTACTTTGGCAGATCAGTTAGTGCTTATCCTTACTGTGTGTAACTTCGGAGTGAATAACATTTGTCTACACAGCCTTGCTGCAGTGATGCTGCAGCCCCTCTGCGTTCAACTTTTGACACATTGCCAATTGCAAGCACAATTACGGGCGGACATTGAACATCTGTAGGCTACCATCCTCTAGAGGGTACAAGCCTACACCCACTGTCTCTATGTATGCTTCACTATCTCTAACTCTACTAATTTAATCCTAATAAAATAGAGTATTTTAAGAAGATCAAAAGAAATTTAACATTTACTTTGTGGTATACCTCTTTTCCTTCTTATGATTTGTCATGTGAAAAGTCTAATGTGACACATCTTCGCTTCCCAATAACTGGGCTCTGAAAGGGGCTTAACTTCCTGTAACCGTATAAATATTTCTCAGCTATTTATAGATTCCTACAGATTGAAAACCTCACTATTACTGAACAAAACCCTCCTAGCCAAATGGTCAGGAGATTGCATATAAGTACTGCACACCATTGCAAATGGTCCACAGCAACAAATGTATGTTTATATGTGAAATTAGTTTGTGATATATATTTTTTCTTAAACATTCTAATTCCATTGGAACTTGAAGGAAGTATCACAAACTATTTCAACTGCTGCTGTGTAACAAAGTCAAATACCTTAAGGCATTGGTATAAATCTGCCTTAGGTACTGCTAACCTACAAGTATACCAAAAACCACAATTTTACAGATAAACCAAATGAGGTATTAGTAACCAAGATGCTAGAGCATTGCCATAGCAACAGCACACATCTGATGTCTCCATCCTTGTGATAATTACTGTAACTATCATGGTACAGCTATTAGTATAGTACTGTAAACTTACCTGCATCTTACTGTTCAGAGCCAGTTTAAACTGTTCTTGTGATGATAAGTTAGGCTGCATTGTCGACATCATTGCAATGTCCTTCAAACAAAATTCACATCAGACTAAAACTGAAAACATAACCGCACTATATTCCTGTGATCTAAATTGTTGAATTAGTCCTTGCCATAGAGCTACTGTAAGTCCAGTAAAATTCCACTGCTATGTTCCCAAACAGCCAACTCGCACCTGACGATTATTAAACTTGTGGTACGTACTCAGCCAAGTCTGAAGAGCTAAACAACAGTAAATATCAATTCACACAGACACACCAACCAGCAATGGCTTCAGTACCAAATGATAAACGGAACAGGAACCAGCTTTGGAAAGCATTGCACGCAATTGCTGAACCTTGAAATATATTCAGGTACTATTCTTTTAATAGCCAAGGTACAACCTGTTGTAGGCCAATTAAGTTCCTTTATTTTTGGAATTCTACCTTTTATAGGGGGCTGTTCATCAGAGATAACAATAACAATGCAGCTGTGATTCTCAACTTGGCAATGAGATACCTTACAAAAATAGGGAAATTCCTATGCACAGGATATTGGTCTGCGGTAGAGTGGGTAGAATAAAGAATAGTGCTCGTCAAACCCTACGTCAAAAAGAAAATGGCACTCAAAAGCACTTATGTGCAAAAACTTATGTGCAAAAATATTCCCTAAGTTGCGAGGAATGCAAACATTGCAATTTTATGCTGACTCGGTGCAGTACTCAGCTCCTCAATCTGTTTGTTTTTTCCGTTTCTTTCGTTCTCTCTGAAGCATATTGGAGTAGAACTGGGAGTGAATTTCCTCCACTGAAAATGTCATCCATGAACTCCTTTAACATTAAAAGGTCATCCTCATAATTTCAGAAACTGTGTTCCTTCAAAACCTTCAGTTACGTCCTTTTGCAAGATTTTGGTTATTTTTAATCTTTCTTCATAGGTTCTGCTTATTCTATTCTCTTCAATTCCATTTGATTCATTTTTTCCCATTTCTTTATATTTTTTTTTCCAGTCCAGTCGATTTTTGTTTTCATTTGCATAATTAACATTCATTTTTCCTGTCTATTCAATTCATTTGTTTTTTCTTAAGTCTTTGCATAATTTTAAATCCTATTTGAAAAGATTCTACTGGCCTATTATCCTCTTCATTCATAACATCAACTTCTAGGTTTTTAAACTAAATGTTGAAAATGTAACCAACTTTTTTTAATCGAGTTCTGTTTGAATGCACTTTGCATACTATCTCTTTTAAGGACACATTTCAAAATACTGTAGGCTCAAGAGGCGATGGCAAATCCCTCTTAAATTCATATGGTTTTCATTACCATTCAAAGGTGTACTAATTAACAGCTTTCAAAACTGTTTTGAAGGACTGCTCTCTCGCCATTTTGAACTTTCCTCTTGCTAAGTACATAGACAACTAAGTACACAATTTGACAGACAGTCACTATGCGTGCATCCATGATTGATAGCAATACGAAAAATCTTCTGCTTAACTTTGTTAAAAGCTTTTGCGTGAACTGTAATTGGTCAGTTCTCAGTTAATTTTGCCATAATATTCTATTTGCTTCAAGTCAACTAAATGAGAAACACATGTAGTCAACAATTAAGAGAGGACTCAATGTTCAAACATGGAAAAGTATAACAGTACAGTAATCTCAAATTTTCTCTAAGCTTACACATACTGTATACATGTATAAACCAGGTCCAAATGGCAACGATGGAATCTTGGTTGTTAATTAAGCATTATTTTTGTTAGGGTTTGAGCTTTAATGTTTTTGTTAACTTCCGTAGAACCACTCAAGACGCAGGGCAGGATCACTGTTAATAATCAATCTCCTGCATGTACTAGTTGGTGGCCGGGTTTGCAGGTTTTTTCAAAGGTGGCAAAAACAATGTGGAAAAATGTTCAGTTTTTTTGCTTCCATTGAGAGCGGAAGAAAGTGCAAAAATGGAGGAAAATACATCCAAAACCTACACAGAGTTGGGACATGGTGAACCCAAAGCACAAATGGTGCTGTCATGTAATCTAGTCAGTGTCCACATTAGGACGAGCGATTGAGGGATTCCCGCAATTTATCTACAGCGTCCCGCACAAATATTTTCTCTTGGGGTAGGTTTCCCCGCAACAATTCCTGGTACTTCCACAATTTGCACTATTTGGGTAGTTAAAAAACTTGCCAATAACAAGCAGGCTATGTAATAAAGTTTTGTTGATTTTTGTAAGGAGTAATGCGATTGATCAAATCTTTCCAAAATGAAAGCACATGGTTTCGTTAATGCTGCACTACACAGTGTGTAATGTGTGCATTGTACATGCACTGGATATGTACTACATGTGCACCTAATTCGGTATGGGCATACAGTATATATAAACGTACCTCAAATACTAGCATCATGAAATTCCCCTCCCTAACTAACTAATACTGAATCCAGTATTCTTATTATAACCAAATGTTGTCAGAGAACTGTGAATAACTCTTGCCTACTAAATGTTAAGGCCAATTCTACTGATGAAACTTCTCTAAAACCAAAACACGAGAGCAGAAATCAGCATGCAGTAACAGCTGTTCAGTAGCTTAAGTGGTACAAGAACCAAACTAAGAGGGGAAAGAAATAGACTGAAGGGTCTGGCTAAGGACTCCGGTGTGACGCTAAAGAAATTACTTGGTGTTAACCTTTGAAACATTGACAGAAAGAACAAATTTTCAGTGGGATTTTTCATTCTTTAAAAATTGTTAAAAATTTCATAACGTTCTTTGTCTAGTGTTAATTTATTTACAAACAGAAGATGAGTCTAACTCTAAACCCTGGTTGGTGACTACCTGTGACCGCTCACTCTCTGCCAACCCTGTACTCTCCTTCACAACTGCTTACAAAATTCCTAACCACAGCATTGTTGTGAATATTCTGCTTCAAATGTGAATAGAAAAGGCACTTTCAAAAAGTACAGCATACAGATTGCATTGCTTGCTGTTACACTCTCTCTCTCTCTGGACACTATCAGTATAGAGAAGGCATATTGTAGGCCTTACTGACATGTCCTTTACAATTACTGTATTAGGCTAATTATAGTTACCCTTCGATAAAATCTACTACAGTATTCAGAAAAGTAGAAGGTAATTAAAATGCATTCTTCCTTTTTTTGGTTTTCAAACTATAATAATGATCATTTTAATAGAAACCATCACATGTTTCAATAATAATTCCCATCATAAACCGCTTTGGCTTAATTTATATGTAGACTTCAAACACAAGAATACATGTTGGTACGTACTTCTAGTGGGTGGAAGTGGGTGGATTTATATAGAGCACTCAACTATAGAAAGTCCCTAGCTACATGGCTGTATGTATATATGCTTTGTCATTGGAATTTGTTTTGTTTTGATTTGGGTTTTTTATGACTAGTTGTTCAAAATGAAATTCTGATTGCATTGTAAATGATATACCCCGAAATAGGTTAAAATTATTAATTGGTATAACCCCCAAAGCTGATGTTCCATTCACTAAACTTACACACATCTTTTAATTCCTACTGTGTACGTATTGGTCACTGTTAGTTTGCTATATATTTCTTCGGACAACCAAATCTAGCATCATGGCTTTTACAGGGAGAGGTGAAAAATATGCACTGTACATATAAACTTCAACCCTTCCTGGTTGGGACTACCATATGATACATTGATAATATAAGGATACATTTTCCCTACATTTTCCCTACATTTTCTATAGACATGCATGTGTACTGAATTTAAGTTGGAAAATCAATTACAGTATTTACCTTACCCCAATCTTCTTCAGACAATTGAAGAGACAGAAAAGATTTTTAACTAATTTACGCTAGACCTGTACACTTTAGATGTAGTAAGTAATTTGCAAAAATAAATTGATGAAAGATGAAAAGAAAAAATATGGTTCAATTATAAACTGTACAATTGATTGAATGCCATGTATACTTATGAACCTGAAAGAAAACTTCAAGGTCAGCTAAAAAGAAACTTACCGTGCACGACGGCGTGAACTGATCGAAACAAATCTTTAAAACAATTAAGTCTTTTAACAAGATATATACTGTTTTCATTTCCAAGGTAGTTTTTCACACTTATGCAGGGAATAAACTATAGTGTTCAAACTTTGTGTAGCAATTTCGAAGACAATGTGTATTTTCTCTCATACATACATTGTAGAAAATTGCATACTGTATTTACACATGTTGAAAATTAACATGACCATTTTGTATGGCAGTTTGCAATGAGATACTGAATACATTATCCCCTGGTATGTGTGAAAAAATCACAAATTGTAGGGAACTTTTAATGATATTGGAGGTAAAATAATGTCTCAAATGTTTGGAAATAAAATGAAAAATATATTCACGTAATTATTCATTTCATAAGTTCATTCACTGGTCTTTATTGAAAAGTGTTCAGAATAACTAAGTACACTCACCGTGAATCTGATTAAAATTGGTAGACAACATATGTCATAGTCCTTGGGACAAAACACTGATGAATAGGTTAGTACTTGTTACAAAATCAGAACAGTTATGTGTATAACTTGTAAGTCCTAACCATAATTTAGTCTTAAGTTATATGCATTGTTAGTATAGGCTACTGAATACTTGGCTAGAACCTTCATAACCAAAACAAACCAGATTAAAATAGGCGTGAGAGCTTCCTAGAAGATGCAGAACCATTAATAACATTCCCATGCATGAACATATCATTCCATATTGGAGTAGGCTAGTACAATATGAAGGAGACTCGACTTTGGGGAACATCCACTAGTATAATGGTGAAGAACTTGTTGGTTACTAGGTGAGCTGGATAAAGACCTACATGGCCAAAAACACAAGTCGAGCAACCTTGACAATTGTAACGCAGTCTACGGCAGTACGTTTACAACATCGAACAGAACAACAAACATGCTATTACTTTGACTTTCAAACGCAAAGAGAAACTTACCGCCATGTTTCGAGCTGCTACCACATGCACTGGGAAAGCCTATAGGCTAAACGTTATTTAAGAAATTCTATGCCCCAGCAGTGGCTGTGCCAGAAGTTCGAAATGTACAGGTAATGTTCTCAAATCGATGAGCAGTTATTTTTCCAAAAGACACTCAAGTTACACATTACTTGCATGCACTGATGTATATTGAGTGTTAGGTATTCATGAGTATGACCCAATACTAGGCACATGCACAGGATACTGCATGATTCAAAAAGAAAGTTTTTAACTTCGAAGTTGATATTCCTGGCAGCTACTGTACATGCACATTTACGAACACCCACACACCTCTACAGTGTGTAATTCGGCCCTGATGATAATTTCTTGCATTGTGCCGTGGAAAACTTCCAAGAATTACGGTGAACTCAAGACTACACTTGAAATCTTTCATTCAAGACACTTGGGTGTAAAATCCAACTGGCCTAAACAGTAAAGGTAGCCGAGCATATCACTACTAGTAAAACTGAAAACAAATAGTAATGTGCCGAACATGTTGCCTCTTTACGTTGCAACGCGCTTGTCATCGAGCGTTTCCGAAAAAGGTGGAAATACTAGCTCTGCTTATCAATCATTTCGTTGGCTAGTTTTGATAATCAGGAGGCCGCTGTGTTGTATACTTTCAGCTTCGTTTTAATTGAAGGACTTCCGCGAGTTCATATCAACAAGTAGCCTCGTCTTTCTGAATAGCTATAGATCGCTCTATATACTGTATACTCTATGTATGGACGCTTATGTAGGCAGACCATGTACAGCCTGTAAATATGAGAGGAAGCCACCGGCAGCCCTAGACTTCCACACCTATTCTTAGTTTAAATTACAAAGTTGACTTGTCACTCAAATTGCCACTTCTAATCATTGAACCGTTAACTATGGCTTGACCGCTACCGTGTTTATCTAACCCTTCAAAAAGCCTCGTCATATGTCCCAAGAAAGTGGAACGCCTGTTTCACACAAATAAAGGATATCCAGATATAGGCAAACTGAGAAGAATATATCAATAATAAATTTAAAATTTAAGGTAATTGGTTATGTGTCTATTTGTGAGTGTAGCTAGGGGATCGTAACGCACAGTGTAAGAAACGAAGGCGTTACAATGATGTAAGTTAGGATATGTTATTGTTGTATGTTGGCGACGTTATCGTTTTATGTTAACTGCACACCGTGTGTTAATTTAAATGTATAACATAATCTATGGTTCTTCCAGAGTGTATCCTAACATAACAACTCCCTGGTCAGTCTGAGTATTCCTCCCGGACCATAATGTCCATGCACTTAAAGGCATTGAAGACTCGCCCCAAACCGCGTACGTGCCGCGCTCTGGAAAAGTTAACTTTCCGTTGCTTGCAAGTGAAGTTTTCCTCTTGTCGCTACAAAATGCAGACAGTGATGAAACGTGATACCTTGATATCTTTTATCTAGACCTGAGATGTCCATCGCTGCTATGTACACTGTGTTGTGGGTATTAACCGTAGCTGTATGTATTGAATGTACACTAGTGTCTAATTACCGACGGTAGCAAGCTGTGTGTGTATTTTCTGTGATCGATGGTGGTGTCTAACACTTCTGTTACACCTCATTCGAAACTAGGTCGGATTACTGGCATGAGACGTTTCTTTGTGCGCGAGTCTTCACACCCTTTAATCGAGGAACTCCTTTATCGACCAAGTTACAGTACGTAGTGGGCCGGGTGGGACCATTGATATAGTTTCGATTAATGGATTGCACAGGGATTTCCCCTCATGCCAGGTGTGTAGGTGGGGATGGGATCATGGCCAAAGACGCTGGTCTAGGGGGAACTTTGTCAATTACCATCAAGATGTAACCCATGATATGAGCCGAGTGCACGTACTGTAGGCCTACAGTGCACTCGTCTAATATCATGCTTTAAGATGTGTTTTTTCGGATTGTTTTTTGGACAGTTCTTGCCAGGTTCTTATCCGCGCTCACACCTCGACTTTATGGTTATCGGCCACACGTCGTCCGGTCCTCCAACGGTGTGTCAGCGTAAGTCCTGGTGGACGTATGGAGTTTTAATAAAATCAGGATTTCTATGTAGTTCGGCCTACGTTTTAATACACACAGTGGAAACCTTCCTTGATAGCGATTTGGTCATCCAATTACTCCAATCTTAGCACAGAAATGCAAATAATCAGAAGAAACACGTGATTTAAGGACAGCTCCGTAATCTTAGATTGAGACTGTTCGAGTAGGCCTCTTATAGTAGCTTAAATCGTGTACCGGATTCTCATATGTATAGGCAATGATACGCGCACCCTTCAAACATATAGTTTTTTTTTTTTGTTGAATCAGTTTTCACCTTAAATCTTTTTAATTACGAAAATGAAACCAGCGGCACTTTCAATTAGGCCTACCCTGCGCCGTCTTCCCGGAGGCGCACGGCTCAGTTCAATATTTCTACCCATCAACACAGCATTATAGCTAATTAAAACGACATTTAAACCAGCAATAGACCCCCGTGTCATTAACACGGTGACTAATTAGGCATACTCGAGTCACTCACGGGCCACTATAAATACGTTACTTCGCGGAATCAGTAATAATAGGCAGACACACATATACAAACGCCCTCTGAAAAAATCGTTACTATATTTAGAATTACAAAGTTTCGCTTGGGTACCCATGCATAATCCAAGTTGCACTTGCTTTATTGAAACTTCCTTGAAATGTAATAATTCTTTAATTAATGAAAGTATAGATTCAATGTTAAATTGTAAAATACACCCTTTTCTTTCCTTGTCCGTTTTCGTAGCTAGCTATCATTATTCGCTTGTTACAACTATTGGTTCATATTACAATTAATATACCAGATATGAAAAACAGACATTTTAACGTTTATGGGTTCTTAATATTTTGAGCCAACATCCAAAATATGTTATTGTAGTCAAAATATAGGTATCACCGATAACCTTGCATGTAGCTATATATAGGCTACCGGTTATATATAGCTTCCGTAGGCTACTTACCGTTAATTGCGATGAAGTGCCCGAGTCAGCAAATATGTAAATATTCAGTTTCAAGTTTCCCAAAGTTTGAAATTGAACCCAAACTATAGTCTTTCATGGATGAAATCAACCTGCTGATTTGTAAAGTTAAACGACAATATTTGTAGGTCTGAGAAGTCTGTAGCCTGTTATTTCCTCAACTATACAGTGATATGGTTATACTTGTTATAAGACTGTGCGTAGCCTATATATGCAGTCGGATACACCGTAAATCGATCGAACAACAAACAGAACAAAGTCCGAAGAAGACTACTTCTGTTTTGATAAGCAGTAACTGGAAACATTTTGCGATAAGAAAGCCGGCGTCAAGACAAATAAAGAAACATGATGCCGTTGTATATTGCAAACAGGATCTACCTTTGACTTACAGAAGCCATAACTGAATTCAAATTATGACGGCTTGTTTCTATAGAATATACTCACATAGATATGAAACTATCTATACCGTATACTCAGAGAAGCACCTCAATTTCTCATGTTAGTCATCTTGGCAATTATGTGCGATTACAAGCAAATATGCTAAAAGGAGAACGAAAGTATGAAGCAGGCTGTATACAGGCTTAAAGTATATATTGTTTTTTATTATATTTTTAATATACAAATAATATATGAATATTATACTATCTTTCTTAATGTTTCTGTTTTCTTGGACTATACTGTTATGCAGGGCGAACATACGGGTGAGTGGGAAAGGGGGGGGGGTCTCAAATCGATGCCAAGTCGGGCCCAAACTTGGAGCCGATTTAAGCGTGGCCTTACATTCTAAACATAAGGATAATAATATAACCATGCCACCATGGGGTAAAATATATTAAAAAAAAAGTTGTCTCTGCTTCAGGCTTTCGTCTATAAAAAAAACATACTGCTTCTTCCGGGAGCTACGTACCCGTAATGTATTGCTGTGCGTAAAAATCGCTTCTCACTGCAGCCAATCACAGTGTGCAGTTGTTTACTTAGTGCCGCTTCTGTTGGTATATTTTTGGTTTCGATGATAATCGTAACCTATGCATTCATGCAGGCGGAGTGTGCGTGAATGTGTGTGTGTGACTCCTCGCTTGTAAACACGATATCTGAAGAAGGGAACATTGGACCAATGTAATATTTGGTGTATATGAGAACCACATTGAGTAGAAGAACCCTATTGTTTTGTGGGGAGGTCAAAGGTCATTTGGGGTCACCAGGGGCCAAATAGTGAAAACCTTGTAAACACGATATCTCAAGGAGGTAAACTTGGACCATTCTCATATTTCGTGAGTAGGAGGACCACATTTATGTGCAACAACCTACAATTTTTTTGTGGAGATCAAAGGTCATTTGAGGGCACCGGGGGTCAAATTGAGTAAACCTTGTAAACAGGATATCTCAAGAAGAAAAACTTGGATCAATCTCGCATTTCGTGTGAAGGAGTACCACATTGAGTATGGTGGAGGTTCAAGTCCATTTGGGGTCACTAGAGGTCAAATTGTGAAAACCTTGTAAACACGATAACTCAAGAAGGGAAGGTTGGACGAATCTCATACTTAGTATGTAGTTGGAACACGTTCAGTACAAGATTTTATTGAGGTCAAAGGTCAGTTGGAGTCACCAGACGCCAAATTGTGGAAACCTTGTTTTATAAGCTACCGTATCTCCCGCAGACCAGCCTATCAGATAACATGTGCGTTACGCCTCATACGAATAGGAGACTATTGGCAATTGGTAATGAGCTTATGGGCATCCGTAGAATCTAAAACTGAAAACACGAACATATTTGCATTGGCTTCAACGTGCCGCTCGGAAGCCTTATTTTGCGTGCAGAAAGGTGTACGTTGTAGTACAGCGGTTCTATTGGACGTTTTCCGTCGTATTTATTTCAGGTTGGATGTAGTTTCGTTGTGACCAGGCAGCGTTTATGAAACTTAACAGATCGTCTAGTTAGATTTTTACTATGACGAATATCAATGCGAAATAATTGTGTAAAACGGTCTTAGTTTGGCAGTGAGTTCACGCGAGCTCTTGTCTGGATCGGCTGTTGATCTCAATTTGTGTAGTCTCTTCCACCAGTTTCAGCATAATTCACAAAGTAAAGAACAATTTAAAGAGTTTTGAGACAAGTTTGCTGTTTTTGCTGCTAGGATTTTTGGGAGATAGATGCTCTTACAACCTCAGATTTTCATTGTTTCAAGTTTAAATTTCATACTGCAAAGAAACAAGACTTTCCAATGCGCTATTACGTAGCACCATGTAGTCTGCCTATAACTGCCTAACCTGTGTTCATAGAAAGTATTGATGTTGCAGATCTGTACTTTGGAGACAACAATCATAGGCCTAGTGGCGAGTGAAATTTGGCGAGAAGATTTTTAGTTACGGTCGCCAAATAGCGAGTACTTTAAAAAATATTTGTCGAGGCCTGAAAACCTTGAAAACATGATTTCTCATGTTAGAAATCATGGATACTTTTCATATATGGTACATGGATTTGCCATATTGAGTACAAGAATCCTGTTGCTTGTGAGGTCAAATCTCCTTTGAGGTCACCAGAGGTCAAACTCTGAAAAACCTTTTACATTATATCTAACGATGGAAATCGTGGATACCTCTAACACTTGGTGTGTGGATTCATAACATTGAGTACAAGACCCCTATTGTTTTTGGTGTATAGCCATGTACAGTAGACTGAGACTGAGTGTTATTGTATCAAAATGGTGGTTCGGGCCATTTCTATTGTAATAGCTAGTTCTGGTTATACTAACAACCAGAAGTCTAGTGCACTGATGTCATCGAAACCTCAATGCATTTTGCATTCTGGTTTTAGATGTTGCGGTCTCGTGGTCGAAACTCAGCGCACTACCCGCGTATGGTAGGCCAAACGGGAAATGATTGCTGAATTAATGTCCATACGAATTAAAATCATTACTGGTATTAATTCTATTTAATACCGGTATTACTTCTCAGCCAATCACCATGCAGCTTCATATGCCGGTATTAAATAGAATTAATACCGGCGTTAAATAGAATTAATACCGGCATTAAATAGAATTAATACCGGCATTAAATAGAATTAATACCGGCATTAAATAGAATTAATACCAGTATTAAATAGAATTAATACCGGTATTAAATAGCATTAATACCGGCATTAAATATACCATACTTGTTTAGTTGGCACTGCATCTTTAGTTGCGCTACAGTGTAATATGCAATGTTATTAACAAAATTCCAGCTCTTGTGCCAGGCGTGAAACACTGATGCGACATTGTACTCGTCTACATTCAGGAGTCTTCCAAGCTTTGCATAGCGTAATGCTCTTCGAAGATTAACAAACCGGTTCAAAGCATTGCGAACTGGCAAAACATCGGATTGTGTAGGATTGGGAGTCAACATTTGTCAACAACCTACAAGTATCGTTCGCTTCTCGACGAAAATCACGCAGAAATTGTACTTTTTCTATCATGCGTGTCATTGCGTTGTATACTTTCCTTTCTACACAGGGGGCTAGGAAGCTTCCAAAGAATTGGGGTGGGCCCGTGGGCACAACATCAGAGGAGCATTTTCTCATTCCACAACCACCACTCGTTATGCTATAAACCGATACACACCGGCCTTATCACGCTGACAGAATACCTTTAAATATATACGGTATGATGTGTTAGTATGGTATCAATACTATTATGGTACACGTGAATAATTAAAATAAAATATTTAAATTAACAAAGGCTTAAGATATCCAAAAGACAGTTCTTCATTAAAGGGGCACATTTTATTTGCCAGTATAGGTCACATTTGCCATTTTGGAAAAAAAGGTGGGGGCATGTGCCCCTGCCCCCCCCCCCCCCCCGGCTCCTACCCCCTACTTGTGTTTCCTAGTTAACAACAAGTGGTGTTCCGATGTCAAGGTTGTTTCTAAAGGATGTACCATGGATCTAAAATTTATAACTATTATATTTGAATATTCATCGGTTACCATGACATCAGTGTACATCCACCCTAACGCGAACACTACTGTTGCTCTTGGTGATCTGGCTGAAGTTATCTTTGACTATGAAAACCCGTGATCCCATTGTTTGCTAAAGATTTTAGCAAAGCTTATCTGAAAAAAGTGCTATACCAAACAACATGTTACTTGTCCCAACTCGGGGCAAAATTACTCTCGATCGTATACCTATTGTATGGCTTACATCGGCTTACAAATCCATTGAGCCCTTCTCGGTAGTTCTGATCACTCTGTAGTCCTCCCTATTTATTCCTTAAAAAACAAGAATGTCACATTGTGGCCTCAGTTCGCTGTTGACGAGTTACGCAACTGTTTCGAGTGCACTGATTGGAGTGTATTTTAAAGCCAGTGTGATTTGGACGAGTACACAAACACTGTAACGCATTACGTGCGCTTTTGTCAGAAGATCAGGATCGTATTGTCAAGCTAAGTCAATTCTAAAAAAAAGACCATAAGGGATGCAAAAAGGACTTACCGTCTCCGAGATGATAACAAAATTGAATCCGGGGACTCTCTGGCCTTACTACTCAATAAGGGTCCTACCAAATCAGCTTATCCCGATGATGCTTATTCCCACCGCCTTAATTACGCTCGCATTGATCGTGGAAACTACAGCGAGGCTTTACCAGCACAATGTGACGACGACCGGCCGCCATTTGTTATCACTGACTATGACACATCAGACGTACATTCTCTAAGCTGAAGGAACATAAGGCACCGGGCCCAGACGACATTGACGATTATTGACATTTTGCTGCTCCCAATTAGCGACCGTGTTCACGAAATAATTTAAATGGTCCCTTTTTCCCTGTGTTGTACCGTCATGCTTAGGCTACTACAGGCCTAATACCTATACCGATAAAAAAAACTGTTTCTTGTCTAACTGACTGCCAGTGGCACTTACGTCCGTTATCATGAAATGTTTCGAAAAACAGGTTTCATAGTTCTTGAATTCTAGCTAAGCTGCCAAAGAAACCAATTTGCTTACAAATCCAACAGAAGTGTTGACGATTCAATTCAATTTGCAGGAAATGTTACAGCACCTTGAAGAGAAAAAATCTTATGTCAGAGTCGTATTTATTAATTATATTTCAAGCGTTTAATACATTTATTCCTTTTAAACTGCATTTTAAGTTCATCAATGACCTCAAGCTCCCTGTTTCTATTTGTAATTGGATCTTAGATTTTCTTTTAAATCGTTTTCAAGTTGTCAAAATTGGTGGTAATTTATCTTCCGTTTTGGTATTAAACCCTGGGACACTGCAAAGCTGTCCTTTTTGTCTCCGAAATTATTTTCACTATTTACGTTTGATTGTATAGCAGAACATCCTAACTCTTTAGTAATGAAATTTGCTGATGATACCACCGTCATCGGTCTAATATCGAAAGGGGTGACGGGTCAGAACTACCGAGCTGGCATATAGATACCATTGTCAATTGGTGCAATGTGAACAACTTGCTACCGCACCACAATTAGAGTACGGTAGTGTTCATCCGTTTGAAAGGTTGACCATTGTCAGAGAAAAGAGGTAAAAGTACCTAAAGTAAAGCTTGTTTAAGCATATTATCAGTTACTGTCATTATTTGTTCTGCCTTTATATGAAAGAGCTTAATTTAAAGTACATATGATGTGAAAATAGGGAGGATCGAAGGTGATATAAACCATTTAAAAAAATCTTTGGTTAAATGTTGATATTACTCCGAGCGAGCAGATGGAAGGGTGGAGTTCAGTATGCTAAACTTGCTCCTCATCTAGCTCAAAATGTAAACGGTCATGATATAGAAGTGTGCAAGTGCCATGATAGGCCAAGATCTCAGCTATCATGTGGTGGGTAGGATTTACCAGTTGGAAACTTCTATCTATGCATTGGCAGGTCTTGAAAGTGACGAGTTTAGTGTGTAAGTCAATGGAACAGTTAATTGTGGTGCGAGACCTTAATATTATACGAAAACAAAAGAAACGATTGTAGACTTTAGAAGAATTAAAATGCCCATGCTACCTCTCTCAATTAATGGCACTGTTGTTGAAAAAATTTCTCTTCATTCAAGTTTTTCGGTACATACATTTCGGACGATCTTTCTTAGACGGTAAATTCTATTGAAATTCTGAAAAAATGCCAAACAGCGCCTTTTTTTTTCTTGCGTAAATTCAAATCATTTGGAGTAAATCAGTTTATTTTAGTTCATTTTTATCATGCAATAATCGAAATCGTGGTCACTTTATCAATTACGGTCTGGTTTTGCCGTGTTAACCAATCTGACCTCGTTAAGTTATCGTGTATTATTCGGTCTGCGGAAAAAATCATTGATACGAGCCTCGCTGCACAAGATATATCTAGAAACGGACCGCTTTAAGAGATTGGACAAAAATTATGAGTGATTCGAATCACCCTGTTAATGGTTTATTTTAATTTTATACCTTCAAATCGCGGTCTCCGTACTTTTAGGGGAAATAAGCGTCTAACGGATAGTTTTTCCCATCTGCTGTGAAATTATTTAATTCGTCATAACGGGTATCTGCATTTTCTCTTTAGTTTAAATTGTTCCTCTTTCTAGTTTTGCACTTTTTGACACTTTTCAGCTTTTTTCTACATATTTTTTACAAATTTTCATTTGATTATTTTCTTCACTTTTAAGATCTCTCACACTTCTTACATTTGTTGGCATACCTTTACATACTTCTTCATTATTATATTCTTACATATCTTCCTATATATATCTTCATATATTTTTTATAACTTTCTTACACATATTTATTGCGGACGGCAGGAGGAATGTTTTCATTTTCGATGTGTAATATTTTAATACATTGGTTGAATAAATTATTTGAAATTTGAAGAAGAATAAAACTATAGAAAATGTACTCCGGATTGTTTAGCGTCGTCTAAAGTTTTAGCTTTCACTAAATTTCGTTGTCAATGAACTTGTCGTGAACTTCCCGCGCTGCACGATTTAGCACCTACCAATCACAAGCAGGTTATTTACTGATCTCGTTGAACGTCAACAAAATAAAATCGAGTCATCTACCGTGTTAAATTAACTGCAGATCAGAATTTCAAAATAATGAAAATATTGGACTTATTTTTTTCGTCTAGTCTATCACTAGTCAAATTCGTCAGTAAGTCCAGATATTTCAATGAACTCAGTAATTTAACTACTTTTAATTCTGTAAACTTAAAAAGTTTTTTAAAAAAAAACTTCTCTCCATCCCTTGTCTACTAATCCCCATTCATCCATCTCTTTAACCTGTCTGTATTTTGTGCGTGTTTTTGTCCCTTCTGTTACTGTTACTTGTCATTTAACCTTTGAAGAAGATCCTGCTAGGATCGAAACGTCAGGCCCACTTACTTTCACACAACTTAAAAAGTAATACGAAATCTATTGGATTACGAGTTTGAAACATTTGCCAAAGTCGTGTGGATTAAAACTTCCCACTAAACTACCAAACGGCAATGATTGTTCAATCGAGGAAATTTAAGACACTCTTTCCTCTGCAATGCAACATGATAGTTAACAATAACAGAAACATTAGTAGACTATATTGTTATAACATCCTCCTTTAAAAATACATTGAAACTAGTCATAACTACATATCTATACCTTGATCTCGCTAACGGTAACTGCATAAATACCGTTTATTAAAATCCCGTGGATTCAAGGTGTTTGCGATAAGCCGCCTCTAATTTCACACTGAGAAATATACGGTGGATACCTTAAAATGTATTCTTTTTCTAACACGAATATGGATATACTAATATGCGCATGCACATCGCTGTGGAAATAGGGGTTAACGAAATCAGCTAACTAGATTCGGTGACTTTATAGGCCTACTTAAACATTCAAAACGAAAAAGCAATCGAAGTCAACGGTTCGTGATAATCCGGCTAATTTTCCGATTCGAACCCGGGCCTCCCGCTTTATATGCGGACACCCTAACCAACTAGGCCATGGGCACTGACTGAATGTTCAGAGGTTCGAAATCGACAAGGAAGGTCGTAATTCCACTGTATGTATTTACCACTTGTATATGACAATGGTATGGTTCTGTTTTATTGACATATTTTGCAGTATACTCTAAAGATCAATCATGATGCTAACTAACTCGAAATCATTTATGATTCCTAAAGCTCGGACTCTCGAAAAAGATACTTAGAACAGACTCTGTTACATGGGATGAAAATAAACGTCAAAGGCAATTGAATATATAAATAATTGAAATTCTAGTGAGTTGGAAAATCCAGCACAGTGAAAAAAACTTCCAGTCTCCACCGGGATCCGAACCCGGGCTTCCCACTTTATTCGGAAGCCCTAACCAACTATAGGATATGGACGCTGATTGAATGTCCATGTATAGCTATACATATACATTTAAATTAATCGACATACTTATATACATAAATCAAGTCAATTTCAGCTCTCGGCATTAATATACACAGTTCAACGTACTAATTTGCCAAACATGACAGTGTAGGTCGGTTTGTTTTAGAAACATGGATCGAATAGATCAGCTCTGGCGCCACTTATTTATTACAATCGCGGCGCTCTTCTTAAATAAACAATTTTTATATTTTGTGAATGGCAGATACCTGCTTGAATTTTGGCATACTATTCCAGCAACGCTGTAAATGTGTCCCGTATCGTGTAAGGGCATAGCAGATACTTCCTACTCAAAAGTTAGAAAGAAACTATTCGTGTTTCAGTTAACTTTGATCAAAATGATGCGTATTTCGTGGGATGGTCAAATATATGTACAGGCCCCAGTGGCGGAGCGTCCATACAGTCAGGGGGCCGTAAGCCCCACTGACGGACTCAAATGGACTGCTGGCGCCCTTTTCAGCTCTTTACCACTTTTTACTTATTCGCGATTGTTGACTTTTTTATTGCGCTCTCATCTACTTATTGACATTTGTCACATTTTGTTGGTGTAATTTGGCGATGACACCTATTTATTCTTCGTTTATCTGCAAATTAGCCAGGCCCGGAAAGGGTCATTTCCGGCGATCTAGGGAGTATCTTTACTCAAAAAGTTTCTGTACGCTACGCGCCAACCTGTGGTGGCGCTCCGCTTAGATAGTGTCGAAAGCGCCCCTACAGACCATTCTCGCCCATCCTGACCAATACCCCTAGCTCCGCCACTGACAGGCCCAATAGGAGGTCACTTCACATGTAAATGAACCCTGGGATATGCAAAATTGACGGTTCTGTCAAGTTTTCGTCAATCGCTGTTAGTATTTCTCTTATCCACCGGCTAAATAAAATATTTCGGCCATCACAACACCTTTCTGAGGAGAATTATGGTCTAGCAGACCAAATTGTCTAATAATCGTTATTGAAGTCTCCCGTGAACTCCATATAATCATCCCTTTTGCTTACGTGTCTTTGGTATAGGAAAGTATAAATTAAGCTCAAATTACTCTAAAAGACAGAAAATAGAAGGTTGAAAAACAATTTAGCTAGAATATATCAAATGAGTGATGAGTTACAAGCAAAAATCCTTTCTCAAAACACTGTAAAATACAACACTTTCATATATATAACTTATATATAATATATATATATGTATATAT
>JAIPMN010018936.1:0-19937 GCA_020650975.1 Apostichopus californicus
ATATATGTATATATATATATGTATACATACCAACGTTAACACTCAAGACAATGCAGATTGTGACAGTATAACCTTGAATATGGAAAGCTGAAAGGGCCACAACTGAACATAAACATACCAGTATGAACGTAAATACAGAATGGCCAGTACTACTACCATTATTTCATAAAGGTACACACAATGATGACACAAAGGTACACAACAATCCTATATATTTATACATTGCAATAATGTATATGTACAAGAAGATCATGTACCTTTTGACACTAACTTGGCATTCCACAGTAAAGGATTACTACTTAATTGTAATGAGCCTTTCCAGGCAGAAATTAACATCATCATCATCTGATGATGAAGATGATATGAAAGTACACAATGATAGGCATGCATGCTCACTCTCTGCGGTAAAATATGACATATTTTGCATAAACATGCATACAACATATTTGATGTTGCCTTCTTTATGATTGTTTGATATTACAGGTAGATTGTTTCTAAAAAGGCATACACTCCAGCAGCTGGCTCCAATTAATTATAAGTGACTCAGTCCCCATCCTCTAGCTCTGCCTAAATTCCTTTACAAAAATTTAACCTAATTCACACAGCGGCAGATAACCAATCAAATGTTAGTACAATCAATTGTTTTAGCAGTTCGGGTCAGTATATTATGACTATTATTATCAGATATTAATGTTACATGATATTGTGAGCTGGCCTAGTAGTCTAGCCCTACAAAGAGGTGCATGGCCATCAATTGTACTGGTCAGTGAAAAGCACAGCAGTCCTTATTGTGCCTTATATTACCCTGTCAGATACTGCCAGGCAAATTTAAGTCTACTACGCTTACATTTATTATTAAAGAGAATGTCCCCTGCACTGATGCAGAGTATTTAGAGAAATTAAACTACATTATCTTACATGTCTAATGCATGATGTTCTAAATTGTCAAAGAAGCCACATTGTGTGTAGAAGTAACCATTCAATGACACCATCCATATATGGTCAAAAGGATTCATTACTTTTGAAATGAAGAAACAAGTCTTTTGAAAAAAAAAAACAACAACAACTCTCTTCATAAATACTCCTCAGAACTGTTCTGGGCAAATTTGTGAGGATTTTTATAATTTTCAAATTTCTAAGCTTTTGGCATTCTGATCAAGGAATTTGGTTGTAACAAATCCTGTAACCCCCGCCCAACCACCCCCCCCCCAAAAAAAACCCATTGTGACCCAGAACTTATACTGTTGTATGAATGAGTAGTTTTTGTAGAACAGGACACCAACTTCCGGCCATCAAAACTCCCCTTTGTGTGGATCCAAAACCACTATTTTTGGCTTTATTTCAATATCTCCGAAGTGAAAGAAAGCAATCACTTAATTTATCATTATTTTATCTATTTGGAGGTAACTAGTTAAGCTGCAATCTGAATTTGAGGTAAAGAACCAGTCGAGCTCCACGAGACAAACTCCAAAGATGGTTTGGGATCGTCCTGTCAGAAATTTGGATGATTGAACAACCGGTTAAATTTGCCCTGACTGTAATTGCTTCAAACGAAAAGATAACTCACCACATTGCACACGGTACCATTTACTGCAGTAGATCTCATCGGAGACAGTGTTTCTTCAAAAGTGGCTGCCGCCCCGTTCAATTCAGTAATTCTGAGCAAAATTTCTAAAAAGGCTAAAGGGGTGAGGAAAGGAACAAGATAGGCATGTCATTGTGTAGTTATAATATTTGTTAATAAAAAACATGTTCTTTAATCGGATAAGCAACATAAAACAAATTAAACATCTCATTATTTAGTGAACTAGTTAATCTCAATTGAGATGTTTATTGGAATTTATACTGATTCAGTCAAGATAGTCAAATGGCGACCAAATGCACATGTGGTTGCACATGGTTTGCACACGTGGTTGCACAGATGACAAAGCAATGAAACCATCATCATCATCAATCAGTATTTATATAGCCCTGATATCCTGGAACACTCCAAAGTGCTTTGGAAGAGAAAGGGTTAAAGCTGTTTCTAGAATTAACTGTTCAGTGAGTGGCAATGTCTGTGTTCATGTGGCATAGAATTCCATAAACGAGGGTCAATTGTACCAAATGCACAGCCTGCACCGTTCTCCACTGAATTTGAAATCGGGTGTTCTTAGCATGATGTTCCTACATCATTTTACAAATGCACTCGAGTATATACCATATGGGTTTTGTAGAGAGTTGCATACATATAAAAAAAACGAAATACATTAAAACCCGCGATCGTATGTAAAGTTTATATATAGGTTGCTTTAACTTACGATTGCAAGTTCCTGCTGCCGAACGGACATGATCTTGGTTGCAGTCACATCTGGAGGAGCCTTGCGTATTGACGCAAAATTCATTTCCACCGGAACAAAGGCTACTGTCTTGTTCACACTCGTTAATGTCTGCCAAAAGCAAAAACCCCGCAAACTCAGTTTAACCTAAATTAATCGCATTATGCATCGTATCCTCTTTTTGTAGCTCTTCTGGAGGTTACAGAGAGCTATTGAAGCAGATTTAAATATACAGTTTACAGACGACAGGATCAGAAGCTCAAGCAAGTGTGTACCATAGTACGTCTATCAAGAGAGTGTGCACCATAGTACGTCTATCAAGAGAGTGTGTACCATAGTACGTCTATCAAGAGTGTGTACCATAGTACGTCTATCAAGAGAGTGTGTACCATAGTACGTCTATCAAGAGAGTGTGTACCATAGTACGTCTTTGATCTAATAGAAAAGATGACTTGTCAATGCAGGACAAAGATCTCTAGTTTGGCACTTTCTTCTTTCTTTAATACCCTATCAATACTTCATATACATAATAATACACCACCAGAGCAGTAGCATTTAAAGATGCATGCATCCACAGAGACCACCATCATGCAGTGTCATCTCTATGACTTTTAACAAAAAGCATAATATTTGCATAAACGTCCATACCGTAGTACCAAACGCATAACGTCCATACCGTAGTACCAAACGCATAACGTCCATACCGTAGTACCAAACGCATATTAACGTCCATACCGTAGTACTCAATGCATAATAACGTCCATACCGTAATACCAAACGCATAGTAACTTCCATACCGCAGTACCAAACGAATTGTAACGTCCATACCGTAATACTAAACGCATAATAACTTCCATACCGTAGTACCAAACGAATTGTAACGTCCATACCGTAATACTAAACGCATAATAACGTCCATACCGTAGTACCCTCCTTTAATTCCAGATGCCAGTACTACGTGTTTCGGGTTACTTCAATGGTAGTGTCATGTTAAGGACACAAAGCAATAATACTAGTAACACAAATCTCTGGACTATTTTTCACAGGTGAATCTCTCATTCGATATTTCATGAAGACTTGTGCCAGAGATGCCAGGCTTTTTTAAACTTGGAGGGCAATTAGGGAGGAGAGATGAATGAAGTTAGGGCAGATGAAGAGGAGCTGTACCTTTAGCAGTTATTTTTTCCACTATAGCTGTAGATAAATTAAACTTTAGAGCTAGTAAAGAAATTAGCATTAGACAGCTGCATGTATGGAGGTATGACAAAACTTTGTAGTTAGAGGGTTCCTGGAAGTGGAGACAGTGCTGTCTCCAACAGTTTGAAATAACAAAGATAACAGCTAAGTGAAAGAAACTATTAACAAATTATGACTAGTGGTGAATGGAGGATTGTTTCATCATCTATGCCATCACCGACGTCAAATTTATTTGACTTAAACAACCAAGAGAATACAATACAGTTGAAGAGCAAAGCAGTTCTAAAAGTAAGTCAAGATGGACATTTAAATAGCAAGGCAGTTCTACAAGTTAGTCAAGATGGACATTTAAATAGCAAAGCAGTTCTAAAAGTAAGTCAAGATGGACATTTAAATAGCAAAGCAGTTCTAAAAGTAAGTCAAGATGGACATTTAAATAGCAAAGCAGTTCTAAAAGTAAGTCAATATGGAAGATGTAGCTATTCCATTACTGACTTGAATGAACTCACCTTCACAAACATTGTTGACGTTCTTCGTGTAGCCATCCTTACAGTCGCAGACAAAACCTCCTTCGATGTCTCGACATTCCTCGGTTACAGTATTACAAGGAGAAACAGTCTTTATACATTCATTTTCATCTGTAAGTAACAAGAGAGGTTAATCTAACGTTACGGAGGTAAGGACTGCACATATTATTGCTGCACATTATCCGTATTGGTTGCTAGTAGCTATATCAGTCTATATTATCGGTATCTGTATCAGTTAATGATAACTCTATCCCTGCATATAATTAGAAGCAGACCAAACACACACCCCAAACTCTGCATAAATGAGTCAGACTTGCTCTTGGGTGACTAAGAAACCGCCCGCTGCGCTTTGACATTTTGGAATACGTGGCTGAAGGCCTCTTTATGTATTAAAATGTGATAATATGGCCTTCTTTTGCTGACCTACCACAGAAACACCCAACCTAATGTTATAAACATTTGTGACAGCAACGTTCAAAGTTTATAATTACACACTTGGTTATAACGTTATGTGTATTAGCAGGCGGCAATGGTTTGAACAGATCTGTGCTTGTGTCAAAACATATTTTACTCCACGACGCCAAAAGCTCTATGAAAGAAGTTGCCAATGTAGTTAGGCTCAGCTGTCACAGCATATACCAGTTAAATGGTGGATAAACCTGTTGACATAAGTTGCAAACTTTACCAACATGTTAATTATTCCATATGCAGTAAAGAAAAGGTCTTCACCATGATCACACTTAGGCATTTTCTACATGAAGTTCTCATTTCGAATCAGAATAATCTGTAACTTTCCAGCATTTCGCTGAACAATTTTTGAAACCGTCCAATCATGATTTTGGAAAGATTTTGGGCTCTGAGCTGTCTTCTAACTGCAGATGAAGCCGCACACAGTAGTCATTACATTCAAAAGTATACGCAGAACATGCTATTGTACTCAATAACAGAATAGGAATTAATGTGTTACAAAAATTTGTTTCTATTGACAACCAATGTGGCCATTCAGTACTCAGCATTGTTTATATGCCTAATTTATGTGTAGCAAAGAGAATAAGATTACACATGTGTTGCTCAAAGTGCTGGGTGATTGGCGGTTTAAAGAAAACACCATTATACTGTTAACATTTAAAAGTTAAACAGTCATAGCTTTAGCATGAATATTTTTTACTTTGTAACTCAATAAGCCTACATATGTTGAGAGTACGTAGTACCAACACTGTACTACTGTAGGTAAGTACAAGTAGAACGGTGGAAAGTGGGTGGGTGGGAGGAATGGAGGAGTGTGGGGGGGGGGAGAAGGAGGAGCTTGGATTAAAGAATGACTTACTTTGACATACTCCATTTATTATGATGTATCCTTCTCTACAATCGCAGGTGAAGCCACTGTCACCATCCACACACACCTCAAATTGGCTTGTACATGGTGAGCTCATACACTCGTCGATACCTGAAAATGGAGTTGATATAATACTATTTCAAAGCTATCAATGTTTTCAATATTTTTTCTAAATTAAAACTTGTTTCAACCACTTATTTTGATAGTAACTTGACATACCCATTATACTATGGAGGTTACAAGTCATTTCCATGCTTCCCATTGATATTATAGCAAAAAACTCAGAATCTGCTTAATTTGACCTTTAATCTCTGACCTTTCATTCTGAAAGTTTGTGAGATACAAGGTCACATCCTGGGCATCTTCCTACGAAGTTTGAAGAAGATTGGCTGGGCCATTTAGGAGTAATTTTTGACACAACAGTTGCATGAACAAATTTTTTGTCCTTGAACCTCATGAACTTTGACGTCAATTACCCAAATGTAACCATACTTTAATATTTGATTGGCATACTCGTTATACCTGCTAAGATATCAAAGAAATTTCAATGTATAACCTTGGAATTATCCAAAAAGAAGGCACCTTTTCTCTTAATTAGACATTTGACTTTTTGTTCCAAAAACTCTGGGAGGTACCAGTTCCCATCAGAAAAGGCACGATTGCCAAATATCTGCCAAGAAGTCTTGTGGGAGGTTTTGACACCTATCACATATGCAGATGCAACATTGAGAGGCATACAACCACGGCCTATTACATACATTCCTCTTGCTTCTGACAAGGAATCAGTAAATCAAGTTGTCAACCCAGCAATCCCCCCACCCCACCCCCCCACCCCAATTATTTTGCCTGAACAGAAAGAACACATACATAGCATACCTATACAAGCATCATTAGGATTCTCACGGAAATGACCTTCAAGGCAATTACATGTGAATGAACCGACTGTATTTTCACAAGTTTCCTGTTTTGACAAATCACAAGGGTTTTGACCTGACTGGCATTCATCAATATCTGAAATAAAAAAGAATAAAAAACAACTGATACAGACCTTCCTATGGGCTAAAAATCTGTATTTAGTTTATCTTCAGCAATTAATCAAGAACTAAGAGCAATTATAGTAACAAAGTCTAAAGCACAAAGCCTACATTATATATACGAAGCCTACCATTGTATTTCCCACCTGTTCATAAATTTATTGTTTCAAGTTTTAGATAATAGCGTGGTATCAATTCTCCAATTCAGCTACTACGATGACCGAAATGGATTCTAGCAGTGAGATTTTGATATTTTACTAAAAACCAAAAAGACATCAACTAGAAACAATCTATTCCACAAAATGCGGTTCTGAATTGCTATATCTTTCTACGAGGGCAGTGTTTACAAACTATGCCTGTTAGATGATGGTGAACCTCACACACTCGACAAAGCTGTTTTAGTTTACTCCGAGAGTGGAGTACCATCAGTTTCCGAGTACAGCTTTTTGATTTTATCTAGAGTGTGGAGTTCCATCAGTTTCCGAGTACAACTTTTTGATTTTATCTCGATTGTGGAGTACCATTAGTTTCCGAGTACAGCTTTTTGATTTTATCTCGATTGTGGAGTACCATTAGTTTCGAGTACAGCTTTTTGATTTTATCTCGATTGTGGAGTACCATTAGTTTCGAGTACAGCTTTTTGATTTTATCTCGAGTTTGGAGTACCATCAGTTTCATTTTTAATGAGTACTTGTTAGTGCTTTTCCTGAGCGAGTACCAAGTAGGCCTGTTTTATGTTTGGAGTACAAGCATGAGTACTTGAGCATCTGAATATGAATACTGAATGACACAGATGTGTTTGTTTGTACTATTTCAACACCTGAGCTTGATTACCAGAGCTTGCAAGGAAAGCACCAAAGTACTACCCCTTGAGTCCCAATTATCTTTGCGTGCTATGTACAACGATACTAATGATATCGACTGTTAATTGTCAATGTGACACAGAGGATTGCCTCCTAACTACCTTCTGTGCAAGTTTGCAACAAGTAATAAATATTTCAATGCCATGGTTTTAGAATGATTTTCCTTATTCATTTACCCTTAGGATTATTATCTATAGCTTATTCCTTTGTATTACCCTCTTCTCCATTCCCCCAGCCACCCTCCCTCAACTTCCTTTCTTTTAATATTCTAATTCTTTCTTGCTATTTCGTTTTGTAAGGGAGACTACTTGTTAAAGCAGCTGCTCCTTCGGTCCTCCTGCTACCCTGACTCATATTATAAACCATCCACCTATTTATGATTGCATGGAAATGAAAATTCTCAATTTCAAAGATCAAAAAACTGATAGCCAGGACAGACGAAAAGTGGTTTATCAGCACTCAGCCTGTGCTGGCTACGTTCCTGCGACTTCCTATTTATCCATGATGAGAGGACTCCCTCTCTGCTCCAGGTAAACAGGGTACAACAACACTTACCAATGCAGATATCGACAGCATTCTTGGCGTAGCCTTGGACACAGTCACAGCTGTACGATCCTACTGAGTTGACGCAACTTGAAGCTGGATCAGGGTTACAAATGTCTGGATTGTTGCATTCATTTACATCTGAGTAGGAGGAAATATCACCAGAAAGGAAGGGGGGTTAAAAGTGCATGCAAGCTGATATTGATATTGACATCACTGTCAACTTATATTGCAAGAATCAGCTAGACTGCGGTTTCATGCCACACGTATGTACAAGACATATGGTCCTCTATGTGTTGTTCTATTCGATCACCTCTACGTGTTGTTCTATTCGATCACCTCTACGTGTTGTTCTATTCGATCGCCTCTACGTGTTGTTCTATTCGATCGCCTCTACGTGTTGTTCTATTTGATCGCCTCTACGTGTTGTTCTATTCGATCGCCTCTATGTGTTGTTCTATTCGATCACCTCTATGTGTTGTTCTATTCGATCACCTCTACGTGTTGTTCTATTGGATTACCTCTATGTGTTGTTCTATTCGATCACCTCTACGTGTTGTTCTATTGGATCACCTCTACGTGTTGTTCTAATGGATCACCTCTACGTGTTGTTCTAATCGATCGCCTCTACGTGTTGTTCTATTCGATCACTTCTACGTGTTGTTCTATTCGATCACCTCTACGTGTTGTTCTATTCGATCACCTCTACGTGTTGTTCTATTCGATCAGCTCTACGTGTTGTTCTATTCGATCACCACTACGTGTTGTTCTATTAGATCACCTCTACGTGTTGTTCTATTAGATCAGCTCTACGTGTTGTTCTATTTGATCACCTCTACGTGTTGTTCTATTCGATCATCTCTACGTGTTGTTCTATTCAATCACACGCACTCAATATTTGTGACAAGCTTTCGTGATGTGTCTGCCATGGTAGCACAGCCATATACGATATACCTAACAGACATGCACCAGACTTGCTTGAATATTCACTGTATACAATGGCAACTACATAAATACATAACTACTTAAGTAGTTAATTAATTGTCAGCTCATAGGTAGCCCATGGAACAGGCTCTTGCAAACTCTTCAGTGATGTGTGTGCAACACATGTACATGCTGCTCAAGAAAGCAATGGTATTCTTGTCAGTTCAAAGGTATAAAACAGGCACACGAGAGAAGCTACACATTTAACGCTACAAGGCAACCCATATAGCTACATGAAGTGCTCACCTTGGCATTCCCCATTGTTGATATCTGTGTAACCGTCGACGCAATCACAGCGAAAGGATCCCATCAGCTCGGTACACTGCCGATTAGCACCAGGGCATGTAGCTGCGTTATCGCATTCAAGAATATCTAAAGGAGAAAGGCAGAGAGGAGAACAACACTATGTCAAAATTATGTACCTTCAAACTAACAGAGTTTTCTGACAGTTTATCACAGAGTGAAGCTAAACATTACAGTCTCAAGTTGAATTCTATACTGCAAACATATTTTAGCGACAAAGACATTCTTCTATATAGCTACTTTCCCCTGATTTCTTCAAGATAAAAATGAGAAAAAGAAAATGAAAAAGAAATAAAAAACAGATCCAGAAGGCCCAGACACCGTTGCATCTGAAGATTATCCTACCAAAATTGGTTTTAAAAATGTCAAGGATGAATTACTGCTATTAAAGCAGCATTTTGCGTCCTTTTCTATGATTTTTCTCAGCCTCACTGACTCCACGATGCCATAACGACATACATAACTAGCTTATTTTTTTCAATCTTACTTCAAATGGTGGCATAAAAGTCGAAAAATTTACAACTTTCAACTTTGTTTTTCTCGTAGATATTTTCCATTGAGATCCCAAATAAACCTCGCCCATAATATGAATATTTAAACACTACAAACGTCATTGACCAATACGTAATACAACACCTTGCTTGATTTGTGTACAGTCTATATGGCAGTTGTACCAGGGAGTTCCATAACAACTCCCTGGTTGTACCAACGCAAAGTCTTGAATCTATATTTAGCAACTCTCATAACTAAACCTGCCTATCTCATTGGTTGAATTCAAACTATTGGGCTTGGGGGAACTGTATGCTATTAATTTTAAATGTGGAATTTGTCGGTGGACACTTTTCTCATTATCTGCAAATATTCTTAATTACTCGCCAATTAATGTTGTTGGCATGGAAAAACTTGGCTAATATCTTAGTTTGATGTTTTGTGATTATTATATGTAAAGAACTCGATGGACAAGTAAAAAAAAAAGTGGAAAACGGCGACCAAACGCAAAATGCTGCTTTAAGTGACGTTTAATAAAAACAACAATAACAAGAAGAGCCTCTGTTCTTAGTTCGTACCTGCACAAGCTTCTCCAACCATCGTGAAACCATCTCTGCAAACACATTCAAAACTGCCTTCATTATTCAGGCATGTTTCTCCTGTCCGTCCACATGGAGATGGGCCGTCACATTCATCCAAGTCTGTAATGGAAGAACACTACAGGTTTAATCCTATTAATACCAGATAGCGCTTTCTCTTGGATTCAGGTTAATGGCCTACAAATTAACATCTTTTTAGAAAGTGGGTTAGGTTTACGTGATGCAGCTGAAGAGCAAGAGACATTTAAGTATCACTTGAGACATCGATGAAAACAAGATAATACATTGTGTTCCAGTACAGGAACAGGTACAGAAGGGGGTGGGGGTTGGGGGGGTGGAGCAGAGAGGGTGAACATTTAAAAAGTGAAACATAAGTACAAACATTTATTTATTTATTTATTTCCACTGCACATGAACAACTGAGAAATACATATTTTAACATCTGTACAACATAAATAATATGATCAGAAAAACATAAATAATTCATGTATGCAAGATGAGGAGTCAATAGTATAAATGCAGTGCAGGAGACCTGACAGAAGCAAAGGCTTATCGAGATCAGGCCACCTTGAAAAAGAAAAAAACCTAACAAAAACAAGAAAGATAGATTCCCCCGGTACTCCCCTTACCCTAATAAACCAACTAATAACTCCACAAAACCCGGATATTCCCCCGGTACTCCCCTTACCCTAATAAACCAACTAATAACTCCACAAAACCCGGATATTCCCCCGGTACTCCCCTTACCCCAATAAACCAACTAATAACTCCACAAAACCCGGATACCCTCCCTCCCACTTCTGCCGAACTCATTGCCTCACCAACACCCCAACCTCTAAAAACAACAGTGGTAGAATAGCACAAATAGCTATTATGGGGAAAAGATATGATTCAATGATCTAATAAACATTCTTTAAGGGCTGTTTTGAAGGAATGAATGCTAGTTGACAAGCAAATTGTAGCATCTAAATTATTCCAAAACTTAGGACCATTTAATCTGACAGTTTGTTGACTTGCAGAGGACTTAACAATGTGACGGTAGAATTTCCCTTTACTTTGTGTATAGCATACATGGACGTCATTTATCATTGTGAAGTAAGTAGAAATATTGGGAGGAATTAAGTTCCTATTAAACTTGTACATAAAAATTCCTAGCTGACATTTGTAAGGTCAAACATACTGAGTATATGTAGTTCTGCAAGAAGAAAAGGGTTGATGTGTGGTGACGGTAGTCTGCATTCACAATAAACCTTGCAGCACGTTTTTGAATAATAAAAAGGCGATTAACAATTTAAGAGTAAGTGCTACCCCAAACAATAGTACAGTAATTCAAATGAGGCAAAACAAACGTGTTCTATAAAGATAGACGAATGTGTCAAGGGAAAAGGGATATTAGTCTATCGATAATGATAAAAAAAGTTGAACAATCGATTATAAACAAAACGTTCAATTATCTTAGAAAACAGAGGTAAGATAGAATAGGCACAACCTTGAATGTTGTCATCATTAAAGAGACTAATTTATATCCCAAATTCACTCAGTTTTCCTTGGGAGAACAGTACCCCCTCACCAACCTCCCCTCCCCATACCTTCATGGCCAAACCCCTTCCTTTTCTAGCATCCTGAATCTGCCACCGAAGAAACTTCGTGTGGCAGCAGACAAACGACAGCAACTAGTTGCCTTACAATAAAGAATTCTCCCACACTTGGGTTGTGGCTAATTTCCAAAAATTGAAATGAAGATTTAATCCTTACCGACACACCTTGTAGGATCGTTAATGTTAGTATATCCATCTATACAAACACACTCGAAACTACCCAATCTGTTTTCACATCTCGTATTGGACTGCGTACAGGGCTCCATCTCACACTCGTCAATATCTGAAAAACACATTGTGAGGAGAAAAATGTTGATCCACTCAGTAGAGCAAATGTGAAACAAAACAAAACATGTTACTATAAAAATTCAAGTCAAATGAACAAAGGAAACCTGACTTGGAAATTGCAGACAATGGACATTGAACAATGGAAAAGAATAAAGAGAGTTTATGGCTAGGATGGGATTCTAACCTAGTGGCCTCTGTATCAAAAGCCCATAGCACTATACCAAGTGAACTAATCAGTTGGTAGAAACATGTATAATATCTTTGCTCTTTCAACCTTAAAAATTCAATGGGGAAGTTAGAAGGAACATACAAATAACAATATTTTCCAGCCATGTGTAAAATTTGATTTCAATATGGAAAACACAAACTTGTTTCCTGACTTGGACCACAAATACCAGTTTGTGCAACTGCACGGTTTGAGGTTTGTGAATTTGCTTCATTATGGTAACCTAACTGTCAGACAATGCCTCAGCGGTGATAAAACCATTTGTGTTCTTGAAGAAAGAATCTGTGCCGAAATGTGTTGAATCAATTGTAAACATTTTCAGTTCAATTCAAACTTCCTTAATAAAAACTGAAAGAAATATGGACAATTAATGTCTTGTCGGAGGTAGATCATAGACCAGAGTCTAACATCTGCCCTTTATCCTACATATACTTTATGTCTATGTAAGCTTTTGGGCCACTCATCGCCCAAAAATATTACCAGTGCCGCCTAGGACCCTTTTCACTTCAAGCATTGCAACTTCAATCTCACCATGCCCACGACCCAGAGCTCTGTGTAGTTTAGGAATTTCGCATGTCCATTATATACAGGGTATTTAAGGAAGGGTAAACAGAAAACCCTATGATTGAACCTCGGCTTGTGAGTCGCTGCTTAAAAAGGATTTTCTGGTAGACATGAATTTTATTACTTAACGAATTTACTGGAAATCTTTAGCTGAAAACCACATCCTCATGGCATTTTGTATCACGACGATATGAATTTATCAAATTTTGAGAAAATATTGTAAAATGCATCTGCATGGCAACGGCAGAATGGATGATGTCATCTGGATAATTCAGCTGAAAATGTCTTTGTTTTTTTTGTTTTTTGTGGTTGATAATTTATCCATTATTGATCCACAGAGGAAAAGAATATAAATTCTACCAAGAAAAGAAGGTGATATATTTGATGAAATCTAAGTAGAGAGCATCAAACATTCCAAAATAAATCAGGTTTTTTTTAAGGATAAATTAACGAAAAGATTTTGATGGACAATGTAAAGTTTTTGAAAAGAATTTGCCCCAATGATGTCATACATGTACAAAAACCCTCACTGTGATTCCAACTTCCTGGAGTACTAGTGGAAAGTGGAAAGTCTATAGCAAGCAGTCAAAATAGGTTACATTCAATCACCCATATCTCAATAAGTTAGGGGCAAGATATCATTGAAAATGGGGTTTTCAACTAGCAGTGTGGAATTTTTTTCTTTTTTAAGTAAGTATCACATTATTTGTCACCAGAAAATCTTGTTAATAGCTGTCTTCTGCCACAGAAGCCAATGGTTATTGGAGGTCAAAATTTGAGCCGTAATGTAGCTTGATACTGAAATTGCATGATCTTAGTCATTACGCGGGCACCTTCGGCAGCTCTATTAGAGTGGCGGGGTATTTCTTGCCCGTCAGCAACGGGGAACTTCAAGAGGCCCAAACCGCAAGAGGAAGGGTCTCCAATGACAATTTGTCGTTGATGCTTTTGTTTGAATGAATCCTATAGAGGAGAGCACACCACTTTGGAATTTGTAAAATATGGAAAACCTAATTACAAATTACGTGCATCACAAGAAATTTGACATAATTTTATATGCTAATGCAACGATCAAAATACGTTGACAAATACATAAATAAACTCAGGTTAGTATCTAGAGACAATCTTTTAGTGGAACAGAATAACTGTTTACGTAATATGTAAATCCTTACCTAAGCAGATCATTTGTGGTTCATCCAGCACAAATCCTGCCTCACAGTTACACGTAAAGCTTCCAATTGTATTCTCACAGAGCGCGTTGGCCGAGCAGCGATCCAAGCCCTGCAAGCATTCATCGATATCTGTAAATGGGATGGAAAGTTTCTCTTTTCATAAAAACTCAAGAAGGAATGGATCCCTTCCTGTGTCCAGGGTATCCCTGGTGGGATCAAAACCTTAGTTTCATGTCATGATCAAACAAGGCAACATCTGGGAGTTGATAGAGGGGGGGGGGGGGAGAGTTTCCCTTTTCATAAAACCTCAAGAACAATGGATCCCTTCCTGTGTCCAGGGTATCCCTGGTGGGATCAAAAACCTTAGTTTCATGTCCTGATCAAACTAGGCAACATCTGGGAGTTACAATTAGCTACAATTATATCAGAGGACAAATGGTGAAAGTTCTGAATTTGTGACAGCGTCTCGTGTAAGGAAATAACTGATCCGTTTTGATTTTGAAGCACATATGAATCTAGATGCATCTAGGATTCAGTCATCAAGTTCACAGTTCAACTGACAAAGCATTACTGCCACTCCTAAGAGTGGTTAGCGACGATGAGACACTTTTAATCGTCTATTTTATCACTCCTGAATGTCTGCTGCAGAGCAAGTAGAGCAACATCAGGACCTCCAGGGAATTAGTTTTCAAAAAGG
Source organism: Apostichopus californicus (assembly GCA_020650975.1). NCBI lineage: Eukaryota > Metazoa > Echinodermata > Holothuroidea > Aspidochirotida > Stichopodidae > Apostichopus > Apostichopus californicus. The sequence continues at coordinate 14,739 of JAIPMN010018936.1, forward strand.
TTTCTAGTGAATTTTTAACATATGCTAAAGTTTGGTGCTGCCGATACTGACGACCTATAAACACACTAGCAGTAGTACAAGGATTTCAGTTATTTGAATTGGTTTTCCCTTCTCATGTGTAGATAGATGTTCACTATGAATATCACTAGTAGCAGCAGCAGATAACTGCAGCCTGTAGATTCATTCTTTGTCAACAGTCAGCGTGTACCTACTGCACCTCTAATATCAAGAATAGAAGACACATTCCACCTACTTTATCAGTGTACTTTAAACTATATGCCTTTTGATTATACTTTGTTTCATGGACCAGCTCATCGGGACCGGGCCATAAGATCCTGGAGACATCGGATCAGCGGTCATTCGATCTTGAAGATATCTGGTGAAAACTTTGACAGCTTTTTTTTTCTTTCTTTTTTTTTTAAACTACATTTTGAGCAGAACAAAACATTTCAATGAAACTTATCTCTTCCAGGCAATACTTCAAACCCATAAATTATTTAATCAAGAACACACATAAACACACACAAGAAAAGTAAGATATAGTTGCACTCTGACCTGCACAGACACCTTGGTTTAGAGCCATTCCATTTCCGCAATTACACAAGAAAGACCCTTCTGTGTTCTGACACTCAAGTCCCATGCCACTACACTGATCCAGTCCAATACCTTGGCTAGCACATTCGTTGATGTCTGCAAAGAAAAGCAAAAATAGCTCTATTAATTAAGTTGAAAATTACTTACTACCAAACATTTTTTTTCCTTGGGCTTGAAGCGCGGACGAGAGGAAATTGACCAAGATTTCTGATATTTTGAGATAATTACTGATGTAAATGGGTGCCTTTGGTGTGATGCTCATCTTGATTGGGTAACCCCCACAGCAGGTTTCTTTTGCTTGCGGTTGGCTAGTTTTCCCGCACACATACTGCCATTCATAGTTAATATCCATCATTTTCAATGCAACTCACAAGGCAATAACCTTTCGCTGAAGTTGTCATCTCTTCGGGGACACACGCAGCCATATTTTGTGTACGTAATAGTAATAATAATGTTCAATTTATATAGTGCTTTATACCAGCGATAGGTTTCAAAGACAAATGTATTGCCCCTGGTCAATGATAACCTGTCCCAGAGACAATCCCTCCAGTCGGCTGGAGTAATATACTGCGCCCACACAGGTCCCCATTTAACCCCTGCAGGGTGGAGAGAGGCAATTGAGATAAAGCATCTTGCCCAAGGACACAAGGTAATGAACTAGGCAGGAATCGAACCGGCATTCCTTGGCTCACAAGTCCGACGCCTTGGCCAATTGGCCACCGTGCTCTCAAAACATAGGACAGAGACAGATGTCACAGAGGAGAGAGAGAGAGGTTTTCCATTAAATTACTTGTTTCATTCTCCAACTAGTTTAATAGTTGTCTAATAACTTTATTTGACTTAGTACATCTCTTTTAAAAATAATTATATGGCCCTCTAACTTTTTATTAATTTTGTTACAGATAGAACCAGAGGACATCTTTGTTGGGAAACGTGCTTCCTTTGTATGGTACCTCTACACACACTACACAACCCCTTTGGCTAATTATGACCGTAATTGCCCTGTTGGTCTGAACATATTGCTGCAATATCATGACGACTGGTAAACACTAAAACGAGAAGAAAGTAATATCAACTGTGCCGTTGATTAACCTTGCATTCCATCTTAATTCAGTGTGGAATATTGTTATATACCTAGCCATGGGTGTATATGACAGCAGTGATAACGACAAAGCACACAAAAGTTCACATTAGTGTACTGGAAACACACAGTACCTTGACAAATGTTAGAAGGGTTTGCTTGATATCCGTCTTGGCAGACACACTCAAAACTGCCATCAGTATTTTGGCAAACAGTGTTTGCAGCGATGCAAGGGAAAGTCAAGCACTCATCAATATCTACAAAAACAAAAAGAAAAAAATCAATTAAGGGGAGTAATTATGATGCATCAGCCGTCCGGAAGAATGCACTTTCACACCCCTGGTGACTTCTATAGAGATGACATACCAACTGTTCACTTTCACAACCCTGGTGACTTCTACAGAGATGACATACCAACTGTTCACAACCCTGGTGATGTCTATAGAGATGACATGCCACCTGTTCACTTTCACAACCCTGGTGACTTCTATAGAGATGACATACCAACTGTTCACTTTCACAACTCTGGTGATGTCTATAGAGATGACATGCCACCTGTTCACTTTCACAACCCTGGTGACTTCTAGAGTGATGACATACCAACTGTTCACTTTCACAACCCTGGTGATGTCTATAGAGATGACATGCCACCTGTTCTCTTTCACAACCCTGGTGACTTCTAGAGTGATGACATACCAACTGTTCACTTTCACAACTCTGGTGATATCTATAGAGATGACATGCCACCTGTTCTCTTTCACAACCCTGGTGACTTCTACAGAGATGACATACCACCTGTTCACATACCAAGTGTATTGAGAATGTTTCATACCAGTACTGACCTCACATAATGAAGCCCACACTATAAACACACTATAAACACACTATGAACAAATCATTGCAGATAGCAATGATTCATTCATCTTTATTCCAGCATAAATTTACAAAAAATTAATCATAATAAAAGAACATCAAGAAAACAGGTTAAGACTTATAAATGTTTAAGAGATTAAGAAAACAAGAAACCATAAACTTTGCTACAATAGTTATCCAAAAGCTACAGAAAAGGATCTAAGAAGCTGTTCTGTACAAAAGGGCTCCTCTGTAAAATACAAAAGTTCTTAAAGAGTATCATTCTAAAACGTGGAGTGATATTTGGTTTCCTAAATCATAATTTGTTTCATTGCACAGAAAATTTGAGCTTGGACTGTAGAGGATGTCCCTTTAAGAGTAGCTTTACTATTTTTGGCAATCCTTACCACCAGATCATTCCTAGCAGATTCATTGACCTTATACACAAGATTCCCATAATTATAATCCTGAAAACGTTGAACAAAGTTTAAAGAACTTTCTATTCATTTCTTTTCTTTCTTATCTACAGAATGATACCAAACTGAAACCACGTATACTCAGGTGGGCAAGATAGACGTAGTAAACACTCTTCCTGTTGTCTTACTGAAAAACTTAAAGGGACACTGTATGCTAATTTCGAAACAGTATAATACACTTTTGCTGGCATCTTCACGTTATCATTAGTAAACGTTAACTTATTGTCAACGCAGACTCCTAAATTCATCGTTTGAGACGTACGTTCGACACGTCTTTTCAGCTGGTGAAAACTTTGACAGCTTCTTTTTTTTTTTTTCTTTCTTTTTTTTAAACTACATTTTGAGCAGAACAAAACATATCAATGAAACTTATCTCTTCCAGGCAATACTTTAATCCCATAAATTACGGTTTTCAGCTGTAAATATGGGCTAGACTCAAAGGATGCATGGCCAGTATACTTGGAGTTAAAAAGAACTGTTTACTCAGCTGTCACAATTTGCACACTGTTTTTTAAAGTGATTGTGTTTTAAATGGGGAAAGAGATGTACTAGCTGCACTTTTAGGGATACTAAATATATATGATATATATATAACCTGGCTGCATTGGGATTTTTTTTTTTAGACTTTTAGCAGTGTTTATAATAACACTTTTCACAGAGACACAACCCTGACACTTGATAAGGTATAATTTTTGAAACGTTTGTAAGCTACAAATGGAGGTACTAACACCGTACATACAGATTAGCCTGCCCTTACTAATTTGCAAAAAGAATTCTGACTGCTGTCATCGAGTCGATCATATGCATTATTTCAGCTTCACACAAACAGTGCATGGACCACATATATCAATTTCATTGCTTAGTCACAACTTATGAAGGTTGATGTAGGGATCGTAAGGACAGATTCAATTACCACAGTACCATGCATGTGGTTTATGTAAATCCAATATCTGGTGACTATAACACAGGGTACAGAAACAAACAAGCATTTACCTAGACAACGGTTCATTGACGATGAAGATATAAATCCATCCAAACAAACACACTGCGCACCGACAGTAGGGTCATCGACGCACATCTGTGACATGTCATCGCATGTCGTTGCAAAGGTTGCACAAGTGGTTAAAGCTGCAATAGATGAAAATAATCACATTTTTGTTTTCTTAACAGACAAGAACAGACCTTCCTCCAAATTATGTTTTACAATATTTATTAAATATATATTACTCTCACCAACAGGTCAACTTTCTCGATGTGACTGTTCGCAAGGAACACGGTTCTCTCTCTACAGACTTATACACCAAGCCCACAGACACACACCAGTATCTCCATTCTTCAAGCTGCCATCCCCGTCACTTCAAGCCTGGAATTGCCTACAGTCAAGCACTTCGTCTTTGTCGCATTTGCTCTAACAATTCCTCTTTCATTCGCCACACAGATGCTTTGGAAAAACACCTTACTGCCAGGGGCCATAGTGCCAGAAGGGTGCGTGAAGCCATTCAGAGAGTCCGCTCCCTTTCCAGATCATATACTTTGGCAGTGAAGGACAAAAAGGGACGAGATTGCGACAAGCTGCCCCTGGCTGTTACTTTCCACCCAAATTTTCCTCCTCTTCAGCAAATCACCTCTAACAACCACAACATTCTCCTCGCTTCAGATAGACTCCAACAAGCCATTCCTGAAAAACCCACCATCGCCACAGACTTCCACGCAACCTATGAGACCTTCTTGTGTGTGCTGTTGTTCCACCTCTAATTTCTAACCCTACACCCATTCAGCAGGGTACTTTCAAATGTGATCATACTTCAAGATACATCATCTGCAGCCACCACATTGTTGAATCCAATTCCATCACCAGCCACAGCTTGCAACTCACACACAAGACTAAGGGTCACATCACTTGCACAACCACTAATGTCATCTATCTGATCTCTTGTAGAGTTTGCGGCATCCAGTATGTTGGCGAAACCAAAACCACCCTCAAGAAGTGATTCAATGGTCACAGATCCACAGTCAACACCATGAAGACTGAGACCACAGTTGGAAAACACCTTAACCTACCCAACCATACCATTAAGGACATGTCACTACAGGGGATTGAATCCTTAGGTAGCCGCCCCGACCTAGTACGAATCAGCAGAGAGAGCTGGCTGTGGATGCAACGCCAGGAAGGACGACTAACTTTTCTTCTGTCCC